>JASPKZ010005714.1:215000-303475 GCA_030220185.1 Diploptera punctata
AATGCGGTGCACCAAAACCAAAACCATTTGAGATACTCTTTCATATGGCATTTATAAACGAAACCTGTATGATGTTTCGTTTTTGAATAATTAAATAAGAAAAGTGTTACCGGACTTTAAGGACACATTGTATATGTAGGACAAGAATGTTACATGAACATAGACCTACTATATATGTTTTCCCTATGGTTTAAGAACGTTATTTGTCTATTCAGCAATGTATTACACATCCACGATAACTGTTCACGGGCGGAGGGGAAGAGTTTTAGCGCTGGTGTTGCAGATCTGCCGAATCTGTGGAAGGGATGTAGGAGAAAACTGTACATCCGATCACGTATTGAAACTTTTCAACTTCAAATGTGGGGGAGAATCTCTAAACACGTGTGGAAGATCTTAACATGGTTGTCAAATTAGTGATTTAAGCACGGAACGCTCAAGCGGTCGGGTCATTTAAAACCACAGTATTTGTCGTCTCTCTGTTGCCAGCCTCACAATAAATCACAAGTGGCAACATGTAATGAGAAGGGCAAGGAAGGGACAGCTCATTCCTAGATGTAACCCCAAAAGTAACAGGGTTGTCAAGTTAGTCATTCTGCCACTGACCGCGCAGAACTACGCATAATTAAAGTTGGTAAGAGGCACTCAAAAGAGCATTAAGTTATAAGTTTATGATTTGTCTTTTATGAGTTCGTTCAGTGATCTTGTCCATATTCTGCATTGTTTGTAATGGTATCGCTCACACTTTTGGTCGCGTATCTTGCATTCACACGAATCACTCGGTTGGTGGAATTTTTTCTTTTTGGACATTTTGTGATGATATCCGTGTGTTGCTAAACCTATGATTCTGTGCCTTTGTGGTTGGTTACTTCCAGTCCACTCTCTGTTTACCATGGCATCTGAGGCGTAGAAATCTTCGTCGATCTCTTTTTTTTCTCTGTTTCTTTTTTTCGATGACTTTCTTATATGGCTCCGTTGCTGGCAGTAGTATCCTTTGCCTCAGGTCCTCTAGGAAGAAGGTTTCTCTGGCTAGCATATAGGCCATTCTATTTGGTGTGTATTTGCTTGCACCTAATGCCTTTTTGATGAATCTTGGTTTTACTTTTTCTAACCTCTCCAAATCGCTGTTCGATAGTTTCTCCCATATCAGTTCTATCCCGTAGGTGACGATCGGGGTGATCACTGATGCGAATAATTCCATGGCTGTGACTAATTTTAACGATGTGATGTCTTTGATACTGCACATAGCTCTTATAGCTGCTGCTGCTCTCTCCTGCACATGTGCGCTGAAAGACTTTGTTGTTGGCTGCAGTGTTATGCCTAAATATCTGAATTTGTTGACCATTCTTATCGCTTCTTCTCCCCTAGTTTTAGATTATCACTTGCCGCTGTTCTTCCTCCTTTCTTGAAAACCATTTGTACGGTCTTGTTGCTGTTTATCTTGAACTCATTTTCCATAGCCCATCGTTGTATCCCATCTATGCCTTTTTGCAATTCTTCTTTGTTTTGTGCTCCAATGGCAATGTCGTCCGCATACATTACCAGCGTGGTCCCGTTTGTTGCTTTCCCAATGTCAGCCGTCATTATGTTAAATAGTAGCGGGCTGATGGGGTCTCCTTGTAGTATCCCATTAGTTTGCATAACCTCGTCTGATGCCGCAACCTCATCTGTTATTTGTAACCAGTTTCGCCTCATTATGTCGTGTACTATTCCAACAATGGGGTGCTCGTTTCCAATCATGTCCCTTATCTTTGTGAGTAGTTTTGTTCTGTTTATGTAATCGAACGCTTTTTCATAATCTACGAAGACCACGTAGTATTTCCCTTTCGGTCTGTTGAGGGCTGCTTCTATCTCATATAATAATGCGGATGCTGCTTGCATCATTAAAATACATAGTATTTGTCAGCTCTCTACCTTTCAATCAAACAACATAATACAAGGACAGGAAGTGACAACATAGTAAGGAAGAGAAAGAGAAAGACAGTTTGTTAGTTAACATATTTTACGCCTGCACAAAACACTTGAATGGGTAATAGTGACTTTTATGCGTTTCCACAGTTTTGGTATGGGGTATAGAATAGACAAATATGCGCATGAGAGCTGCCTAGCATTAAAATAATCAATTCTTACAGATCTTCTTCTTCTTCTTCTTCAATCAGCGATTAGGCTCTTAAGTCTGTTCCGACTTCACATATTCTCCACCAACGTTTCCGTGGTCTTCCCAAATCTCTACTTCCTTTAAGTTTATAATCAAAAATTCTTCTAGGAATATGACTGTAGCTCATTATTTCTTGGTGTTCAATCCATTGATTTCTATAACGATCAACCCTTTTCTCTAATTATATTATGACAAATTAGGGGAATTTTAAAGAAGTGGTTGAATTCAAATGCCCAGAAACAACAATTACAAACAGGAGTGAGATGCACAAAGAAATTGCACGTATGTTCAATTTTGGAAATGTATGCTATTTTGCATTACAGGGACGTTTGGCTTTCCAACTTCTCTCAAAAATATTAAACTGAAAATATATAAAACTGTAATTCTCCCAGTTATATTATGTGGATGCGAAACATAGACTCTTACTTTAAGCCTACGAATATTTGAAAAGAAAGTTCCTATGTCAATTTTTGGACCAATGAGAGATGAACAGACAGGCGAATGGAGAAGACTACATAACAGTGAGCTACATTATATTTATAGGAAGCCAGATATAATAAGAACAGTTAGGTCTCGTAGACTGCGATGGGCAGGACATGTTGCACGAATGGTGAATGAAAGACGTGCATGGAAACTTCTTGTAGGAAAACCAGAGGGAAAACGACCAGGTAGATAAAAAGTGAGGTGGGAGAATAACGTTAACTATGATTTGAGGGAAGTAGATTTTACAGGAAATAATGGGAAAACATTAGCTAAGGATAGCGATGTATAGAGAGCTTATGTCCGAGCGGCCATGGACCTACGGTTCGATAATGCCAGCGAGTGAGTTAGTTATGGTGTGCAGTAGTCTTGGACGTCCAAGGATTATCGCTTGAGTCTTCTCTACATTGAGTCTAATTGCCAGGTCTTCGCACCACTGCACTGTGATATTTGTATAAAATCCATGTGTCGATGTTTTGTTTGATTTCGTCAGGTTTGAAGTTAATGTAAATTTGTACACCGTCAGGCATAAACATGATAGTAGGAATGTCGTAATTTTGTTGAAATGTTATTACTAATATAGCGAGTGCAGTAACGAAGCTAGAAAACTGCCTTGGGGTACATCTGACCTCATGAATCGCCAGGAGGAAAGGTTTTGAACAGATACTGATTGCTGGCAATCTTCGAGGTGCTGTAGGAGTTAATCAAGTCAAGGCTATATTCTGCTGACATGTGTAATGTTTTTAGTACGGCCACATGTCTATTGTATCGAAAGCTTTACTAAAGTCGAGAAGAACTGGTTCTCTTCTGTCCATAGCTTCTCTAGTGTTCTCGACACTGTCGAGACGTGCAGTACTTGTATGGTGACCTTTTCTAAAGTCTAGCCGATGTTTGTCAAGTACATCATGTGTACAGAGATAGTCTGTCCGCTCTTAAAGTGATCCGTATCAAAACAAAACCATGTGACCTGCTCACATTTCATTGGTTATGAACACCGACGTAACAATGTAAAAGAATAGCTAATCAATTTTGAACATTTAAAATAATAATTTAAACATTTGGAAAAGCGAATCTATTATAGAATATCATCATCATCTGCATCCATGGATTAGGTCTGTTGACCCGTTCCGACTTCAGCCCATCTCTTTCTAGGTCTGCCCACATCTCGGGTGCCTTTAGGTTTGTATTTTGTTATTTGTTTTGGATATCTATCTTCATTCATTCTTCTATGTGTTGCTTCCATTTTTGTCTATATGTATCCATTTTATCAGTTATTGCAAATATTTGAAGTTCCTGTTTTATTTCTGTGTTCTTGATTCTGTCTTCCTTAGTGCACCCTTTAACATATCTCAAAAATTTCATTTCTGCCGCCGTTATCCTACTTAGATCTTGTTTTTTATGTATCC
Source organism: Diploptera punctata (assembly GCA_030220185.1). Lineage (NCBI taxonomy): Eukaryota > Metazoa > Arthropoda > Insecta > Blattodea > Blaberidae > Diploptera > Diploptera punctata. Next base: position 219,042 of record JASPKZ010005714.1, read on the forward strand.
AGGCTTCTGAACCATAGAGCAGTACCGGTACTGCCAACATTTTATAAAATTTCAATTGGGTCTCCCTTGTTGTTTTGTTATTTAGTGATCGTTTTATCGTACCACATATTCCCTGGAATTTTGCTATTTTATTATTTATATCATTATTATAATTAAATTAAATGACACATCCTAGATAATTGAGATGGTTCAACTGTTCTATGATTTTGTTTCCTATTACTATTTTCGATCTGATTTGATTTTTCCCTTGGAATGCCATTACCTTAGTTTTTTCTATGGATATTTTGAGATTATATTGTTCACATATATTATGTAGTTTAAAAATATTCCTTTGAATTATAGAATATTCCGTATCTTATTTTGCACGGGGTAACGTCGTAGCGGGTTCATCCCCGGTAAGGACAAGTTTCCTGAGTGAGGTTTCTTTAAGGTTTTTTCCCTCATTTGTAAGAAAATAGTCGGGAACCTTAAGGCCCAAATGGTTTCCGAACATCACCTGACCATCACAATCACTATAGATATCATATTCACCTTGTTTGGTATTACTCGACAACTCAATGCGGAAAAACTGTGAACTAAAATAATATGGTAAGGGGTTGGAGGTAGTAGACCCTTGTCGCAGGTTACAGTAACACTGTTTATTATCCATCAGTCGTTTATAGTCAGTTGTTAGTGACAATTTCAAGTACGAAAATTAGACCCTATATTCACAGTATATAAAATTTAAGTCTGACAGACAGTAACTGGAAATCAGTGCTGATTTAATTTCCCTGTACGTAACATTATCCAGAAACCCGTAGGCATACAAACTCCGACGATATTTCATTAACTTCATCTCTTATTTCAAGTAGGTCTACCACTATATTTTGCCACTGATTATACAATTTGCCCAGTCATTCGCTTGTACCAAAGGTGGAAGGAGACATTTTCCCCGTCTTCACCACTAGCGCCATTGCTTCCCCTCACCGGCTAAAAAGTTAACGCGGTCGAGTAGTATGCATGAATGAGTGAATGGAGTGTCTCCACAGAGTGATATCTCGTCTTAATGTTCGTGAGTTGGTACTGACAGTACAGCTGATCACTCATCCAAGGAGGCTCTCCATGTCCTTGTGTGATCAAAAAAAGTACGTGTGTGATCCAGTGTTATGAATCCTCTCCCGACAGGTTCGTATCCCTTTAAGATCCGCGTGACCTGAGACATGTAAAACATAGAGAGCGAGAGAGAGAAGGAGAGAGAGAAAGAGAGAGTGAGAAAGAGGGAGAGAGAAAGAGAGAAAGATAGAGATAAAGAGAGAGTGACAGAGAAAGAGAGAAATATGGAGAGAAAGAGAGAGAAAGGGAGACAGAGAGAGAGAAATAGAGAGAGAGAGAGAGAGAGAGAGAAAGAGAAAGAGGGAAAGCAGGACTTCAATTGAATGAATCATTTCGAAAAGGGATCATCTACAGCTGATCAAATTTTACAGGAGAGGGAAAAAAAACTGATTTAACTTATTGAGGATAAAGCATTGACTCTCAAATTGCTCGTAAATTAATTAGTCATATTTTAACATCTTACCTCATATTTTATGTTTCTTCAAACACGGGAACTAGTTTTCGAGAGAAGGATCTCTCTCATTTTCAACCGACATATAATGAGAGAGATCCTTCTCTCGAAAACTAGTTCCTGTGTTTGAAGAAACATAAAATATGAGGTAAGATGTTAAAATATGACTAATTAATTTACGAATTAAGAACCTCATAATGTTATTTCCCATATTTAACTATGAATCTCAAATTGCTACTGAATAAAGTCAGAAAGTGGCAAAGGAATAGTTTGGTTAATCCGTTCTCATGCGGAAACGATGTAAACATGGAATAACGAAGAAAGTTAATTTCAGAAAACAAGTAGATGATCCCTTTTCGAAATGACTCATTCAATTATTATAGTTGTCTAATAGCCGTCATTTAATTGACATATTACTTGATTGAGTTGAAATACAACATTTTATGGCAGTTTATGAAACAATGAATTGTTAGGAACGGGTTGAAGTTACAAGATTTGAGTTTAACCAAATGAATTATTCACAAGATATATTCCAAGTCTAGTGGTGGTTTGTATGAACATGAATTTCCTTTTGTTGATGGAAACTGTGAAGCCGTCGGAATTTTGATGTTCAGTCAGTAACAGTGATTCCTTTCCTGTTCCTCAATTAATCACGTGAACTACTGCCGGATGTCGTCACATTCTGCCTCCCGATGTAATAATAATAATAATAATAATAATAATAATAATAAATGTTACTCCATGGCACAACAGACGAAGAAGGTCCTTGGCCAACTGGGGGCTGGGTCACACACACATGTGTTAATCACAGAGGTAGACGATCATCCACCCAGTTAAGGGTAACATGTGGTCAGCATTTCGGGCCCCCCAGCCGATATAGCTGGTTTCCTCATCCTGGGGCGGAAAATTATTGTAGCTACCAAAATTCCTCACGTTGCTGGATAGTTATCGGTGCCATATTGACCGAAATTCTAGGAGGAAAATGTTTCCCCTTGGGGACTCGAACGAGCGCAAGTCCCTTACCTCTGCACAAAGACATCATACCTTCACTAGCCAACGGAAAGGTAACCATTTCTCCCGATCCACCTTTTTATATTCATTCATTATGAAAGCGTATGTTTCCAATTAGAAATGTTTTCTAGGACAAAACAGGTAACAGCATGCATAAACAGGTAACAGCATGCATAAACAGGTAACAGCATGCATAAACAGGTAACAGCATGCATAAACAGGTAACAGCATGCATAAACAGGTAACAGCATGCATAAACAGGTAACAGCATGCATAAACAGGTAACAGCATGCATAAACAGGTAACAGCATGCATAAACAGGTAACAGCATGCATAAACAGGTAACAGCATGCATAAACAGGTAACAGCATGCATAAACAGGTAACAGCATGCATAAACAGGTAACAGCATGCATAAACAGGTAACAGCATGCATAAACAGGTAACAGCATGCATAAACAGGTAACAGCATGCATAAACAGGTAACAGCATGCATAAACAGGTAACAGCATGCATAAACAGGTAACAGCATGCATAAACAGGTAACAGCATGCATAAACAGGTAACAGCATGCATAAACAGGTAACAGCATGCATAAACAGGTAACAGCATGCATAAACAGGTAACAGCATGCATAAACAGGTAACAGCATGCATAAACAGGTAACAGCATGCATAAACAGGTAACAGCATGCATAAACAGGTAACAGCATGCATAAACAGGTAACAGCATGCATAAACAGGTAACAGCATGCATAAACAGGTAACAGCATGCATAAACAGGTAACAGCATGCATAAACAGGTAACAGCATGCATAAACAGGTAACAGCATGCATAAACAGGTAACAGCATGCATAAACAGGTAACAGCATGCATAAACAGGTAACAGCATGCATAAACAGGTAACAGCATGCATAAACAGGTAACAGCATGCATAAACAGGTAACAGCATGCATAAACAGGTAACAGCATGCATAAACAGGTAACAGCATGCATAAACAGGTAACAGCATGCATAAACAGGTAACAGCATGCATAAACAGGTAACAGCATGCATAAACAGGTAACAGCATGCATAAACAGGTAACAGCATGCATAAACAGGTAACAGCATGCATAAACAGGTAACAGCATGCATAAACAGGTAACAGCATGCATAAACAGGTAACAGCATGCATAAACAGGTAACAGCATGCATAAACAGGTAACAGCATGCATAAACAGGTAACAGCATGCATAAACAGGTAACAGCATGCATAAACAGGTAACAGCATGCATAAACAGGTAACAGCATGCATAAACAGGTAACAGCATGCATAAACAGGTAACAGCATGCATAAACAGGTAACAGCATGCATAAACAGGTAACAGCATGCATAAAACAGGTAACAGCATGCATAAACAGGTAACAGCATGCATAAACAGGTAACAGTATGCATAAACAGGTAACAGCATGCATAAACAGGTAACAGCATGCATAAACAGGTAACAGCATGCATAAACAGGTAACAGCATGCATAAACAGGTAACAGCATGCATAAACAGGTAACAGCATGCATAAACAGGTAACAGCATGCATAAACAGGTAACAGCATGCATAAACAGGTAACAGCATGCATAAACAGGTAACAGCATGCATAAACAGGTAACAGCATGCATAAACAGGTAACAGTATGCATAAACAATTGTGAAGTACATCATTATCATCATCATCAACAATCACGGATTAAGCCCACGTGGCTTCTTCCGGTCTCATAGATTCTCATTCAAAAAGTTGAATCCATCTCTTTTTCGGTCCACCAATATTCCTGTCAGCTCTTGGTTTGTAATTAAGTATAATTTTTGGAACCCGATCATCTTTCATTCTTTGAACATGTTCTTTCCAGTTTTTTCTACATTCTTTTATGTTATCTAAAGGTTTAAAAATATTTCGCTCATTTCTAATATATTCACTTCTTCTTTTATCTAGAAGTTTGCAGCCAGCCACACTTCTCAGAAATCTCATCTCAGCTGCCTCTATGTTTCTCCTATCTTTACGAGTCAACGTCCAATTTTTACTGCCATACACAATAATGGGAATGGCCATGATTTTATAAAATTTCAGTTGAGTATGTTGAGTTGTTTTATTCTTTAGAGTTCTTCTTATTATTCTACACGTTCTTTGAAATGTCTGTATTTTTATGTTTATGTCTTCTTTTTGGCAACATGATACATTAAAACCCAGATAATTGTAGGATTTCACATGTTCGATGATATTATTTATGACAATTTTGTATCTGAGATGATATTTCCCTCGAAACCTCATTTATTTTCTTTTTGTACATGAAATGTTTAAATTATATTCCTATAATTATATTATGAAAATTAAATAACACAGTTAAATTATACCAGTCGCAGTAAATGTACAATTACTTGGTAGCGTATATTTCCGAGTGAGCCAAACATAAAACTACTTTATTTAACTTTCACAGGGAAAGAACACTATGAGGTTTAATTTAATAATTAAATTAATGTTTTTATTACCTCACCTCATATCCTTTTTCTTCTATATTGCAGTTTCGGAGCTTATCTCCATCGTCAGTAGCCTCTGGTCGACCGGTGTTATGTCGTTCTTGGCGCCAAGAAAGGACATGAGGTGAGGTAATAAAAACATTAATTTAATTCTTATAAAACTACTTATTTGCGAGACTAGCGGTACTTTACGTGTCCGGAATCGCAATTTGATTAAGACCTGGCTGACATAACGTTTCTTAATTATGACATAAGCTGTTCTGATTTGTTTTTATTTTTCACATAGTGATTATCTTCGTTATTTAATAAATTTATAAAAATGTAATTAAATACTAAGTCATTCAACAAGTAATGACAACATTATGATGATCTTGTAGAAGGTTTCCGGGCTCTTGGCCGTGGTCTTGGGGCTTGTAGTTCCCCGACGTTTCGCCAGAACTCCGTCCGACATCCTCAAGGGTTGTCTTGAGACTGGCAATTTTTAAGGTGTGCTCGCTTCAGGTTCTCCAGGATACCGGTGAAATCACCTTGATCTCTTCTTTAGGAAGTGTTAAGTTAAATCAGTTATTTATACTTTTTTGGTAGGCCTAGGAGCATCTAACTTTCTAGGCCAGATAGAACTTTGGCATTTTATATTTCGTTCCTTTTCAGTGTATGCCCCGACGCTATTAATAAGAGCATTTTCGCTCGGAGTCGCTTTTTGATATAATTTTCGTGCCAATTTAGTCATCACTTCCTGAATAAAGTTAATGTTTAAATCTTGATGAATTTTGGTGATTCTCGTCCTAATTGGATAGTCTCATGCACTTCGTAAACACTTGTTCTGAAGAACCTGCAGCAAGTTTATCTTATCCTTTGATAAGGTCAGCCATGCGGGACATGCATAAATCATTTGGCTGCGTATACAAGCCCTGTATACCAATGTACGTGATTGAGGTGTCAGAGAGTGGGCTCTCAACATGGGCTTGAGTTGTGAAAAACGTTTATAAAAGTTATTTCGAATCTTCTCGACATGTTCAGCCCATGTGAGGGCGATTTTGTCGACTACCTGCCCTATTTATACATTTATTCGCGACGTGTTCTCTGCGCGGTCCGTTACTTCGAAAATTGTATCTGCCTTCTGGTTGGTTAGCATTAGGGTCTTCCATTGCACCAATGAGGTTGCTGTCTGATGTTCTAGTCGTTTGTTCTTGTAGGGGTTTACATCTGGCTTTTTTTAAAGACTTGTATCCATGCTTTGTTGACTTTTAACGATTCTTCCTTTCTATTGTAACTATTTTGATGTTTGAATATTTCAATGGCTTTTCGTTGCAGACGGGTAAAATATATAATATATCTGTATTGTACTGTATTGTATGACCTTCAAGTAGAGAGTGTTCTGCTACTGCCGACTTTTCCACTTCTTTATGATGGCTGTATCTTTTGTGTTCTTTAAGTCTCGTTATGATGCTGCGTTTAGTGGTGCCTGTATACACTTGGCCGCAACTGCACGGGATCCTGTATATGCCTGCTGATTGATTAGGATGAAGTTGAACCTTAATAGGTCTGAGGAGGTTTTTGATTTTCCTGGTAGGCCTATGTACTGTTGTTATGTCTTCTTTCTTTAGCAGTTTTTCCAATACGGTCAGTTACATTCTTGTTGAAAGGTAAGAATGCCCTGGTTGACGTCTTTTCTTCTGATTCCTTGTTGTTGTATGGTCTAGGATGGTTTGCTCTGTTGATTTCTTTGTTGGTGTATCCATTGGCTGTGAATACTGTACGGAGATGTTTGAGTTCAGTCTTTAATAATTCAGGATGACAAAGTTTCTTGGCGCTCGGTTTTTAAACATTTTCCTCGATTCTGTAAAAACCACTTTCCAATCTTGCATCGTAATATACTATTGTAATGTCAAAAGTAACCTGAATTAATTTTTTTCTCGGGAGAATCAACATTGATCAGCCAAATTAATGCCAATAAAATCCCGAAGCAAGAAAATTCGATTTGCAACTTGTATCGGGTTTTACCAGTAATCGTATTCTAAATTACATTCAAATGAAAAAGATAAAAAACTACGATCTTGGTCTAGGAAACCATTAAATTATTCATAAGAAATAATCGTTGTTTAAAACTTTGATTTAGAATTCCATTGCTTGGGTGTTGATCATAGATTTAGTACTTAATAAATTATCTGAGATAATTGTTACTTTTTTTCTCGGGGAGTAATAAATACAGCAATAAAATGGAATCGTAAAGTAACTTAACAGATGTCGGGATGCAGTTTCACGGTTCACTAGATACAAGCAATCCGTGTTGTGGGAAAAATATGAGCATTGCGATACGTGTTAAATTCAGATCTCGAACCCCGCCCCCTTGTCAGAGCTGATTAACTGCCTCTTACCTCGTCTGGCATCCTGTTGCCACGCTATAGACATGCGTCGCCCAGTTATGCTTTTTTGATGTCTGCCATCCAAGGCTATTTCTTAAGGTATTGGCGCCAAGTATAGGTGTTGCAAGATACCTTAAAAATTAGGAAATTTATTGCAAACTATTATGGAGCATATACAAATATATACTGTACCTTCGATTAAGTCAAAAAAGGAGGGCTGGAACTAATTTTTATTTTACTTGGTGTAAAATAAAATACTGTAAAAGGAAACTAGATTTTTTTAACATTTACGATATATAAATACAGTATTCTTCTTCTTCCTTCCAAGTATTAGGCCAAGGCCTGTTACGATCCTATAGAAAATTTTCCCTCCAGCGTAAATAGTTTGATCCTTCCGGAAAATTCTCATATAAGATTTGAAAGCATAATAATAGTCCCTTCGATTGGTTGCTGGCCAAAAGAAGGCAAGATCAGTGATGGGGCTGCCATCTTATAGCCTCTGGTCAGGCTTTTCTGGAGAAGAAAAGAAAATAAAGGAAAGAAGAAATGGAAGAAAGGAAAGACTTCCTAGCCCTCGGATGCCCTAATAGCGTCGGGGTCGAAAAAACAAGAGTTAACCAAGGGAGGTTAGATAGTAAAGTTAAAAGAGTGCAAAACACAAGTAAGAGGAAGAAATGTTTTGCTCAGCTTGGGCACCTTGTGGTCGCCATCCACATATCCTCTAGATGAGGACCCCTGAGGGTTAAATACAGTATTAATATATATATATATATATATATATATAATCATATATTTACTCAAAACAATCACTTATTCAAAAGAACAGCAGAAAAAATATAAAAACATAAAACATAAGTAGCTCATATTACGAGCTGCAATAATATTAATGCAACTTAGGCTGGCTACACAAAATGAAATCGCACAAGAAATAAAAATATCATATTGAAGTAATTGAAGATTACAAATAGGAATGAGATGCACCAAGAAATTAAAGATAGGCTCAATTCTGAAAATGCGTGCTATTATGCATTGCAGAGACTCTTGACGTCCCAGTTCCTTTCAAAAAAGTTAAACTGAAAATATATAAAACCATAATTCTACCAGTTATGTTATATGGATGCTAAACATGGCTCTTACTTTAAGGGAGAAAAGGAGATTACAAGCATTTGAGAGTAAATTTCTTAGGAAAATTTTTTGATCAAAGAGAGATGAACAGACAGGTGAATGGAGAAGGCTTCATAACAATGAATTACATAGTATGTATGGGAAGATATTATTTCTGGCTCCTTTATTCACCATGTTGGATATAATTTATTTTACTAACATGAAATTTTACTTTATCGGTGGAAAGATCAAGACCATCTTCGCTAGGTTTACCGTACAGGCCACATGGCCTAAAACGAATTTGTTCATGATGATGATGATGATGTTTACTTTAATTTTGTACCTTGTATATCAGGGCTAATTAATATCCATTTTTATGAAAAACCTATTTTCTTGAAGTTAATAAATTAATAAATTTACTATATTAGTACAATAGAAGGATCTTGGTGACTATTTAACTCATGCCCCAAATGGGAGTCAATGACCAATCACGTTCCAATGATTTCTGTTTTACAACCAATCAGAGTCGTGTTTCACCAAATATTTATCAGTGTTATAATTACCATATTAAAGAAAGCTCCTCCTTCACAATATTGCGTTCCTTTGGCAATAAATAGTATGATCTGGTTGCAGTGATAAACATAAGAAGCAGATGAAGCGTACCTATCGTTTCTCATTTGTTTTCAAACATCACCGTTTACATTAAATATATAAATATTTTAAAATAACTATAGTTAAATAATGATTTGGTGAGTAAACAGCTTAATTTTATTCGTTAAATAGTCCTAACAAATGCCACTCTTGATTTACAAATTCTCTAGATAAATTCACTCCTCACTTCGTGAGTCGTGAAATTATCGATAATTTGGAAATCACTCGTGGCATTACTTATGACAATTTAACCCATGCCCCAAATGGGAGTCAATGACCAATCACGTTTCAATGATTTCTGTTTTTCAACCAATCAGAGTCGTGTTTCACGAAATAATCAGTGTTATATTTACCATATTAAAGAAAGCTCCTCCTTTTTAATATTCTGAACAGGTCTGACCATTATTTTACAGTGACTGAGCCTATAAGAAATACGGCTACCAGATTGTATATATAGTGCATGAATGTCAACACATAGCTTTTGCAGGAGTTAATATAAAAACATTTGTAGCAATTGATTATACCACCAAAAAAAGAAACCATTGTTTGCACTTTATTAAATGTATTTTTTCCCAGGTAATAATCCAGAAAAATTGAATTGTCATATTTACATCATACGACATCAGAAATGAATTAATATACAGTTTGATGTGTTTAATTTTTTCTCCACTAGAGAGCATTCTTACAATATTGCGTTCCTTTGGCAATAAATAGTATGATCTGGTTGCAGTGATAGACACAAGAAGCAGATGAAGCGTACCTATCGTTTCTCATTGTTTTCAAACATCGCCGTTTACATTAAATATATACATATTTTTAAATAACTATAGTTAAACAATGATTTGTGAGTAAACAGCTTAATTTTATTCGTTAAATAGTCCTAACAAATGCCACGAGTGATTTCCAAATTATAAGAAGTCAATAATAGATCCAGATCACCAAATTAAAGTTTAAAAGAGCCAACAAGTTTCAATAGCGAAGCTATCATCTTCAAGATTAATTATTGACGAATTTTAGTAGACCCAAGTATCAGTATGGCATATTTTTAATGAAGTTATTAATATTGTTAATTGAGATTTGCCTCTTATAAGATTTCAAGTGATTTTTATTATTTCCTTGTTTTCACATAATCCATCCATAGTAATTCTGCCCGAAGGCAGGTCCTTCACTGCAATCATAGCATTTCCATGATATGCTTGCAGCTTTACTAGGTATTGTAGGTGTTATAGCTTCCCGTTGCTTTCCACACCGGTGAAGGATGATGATAATAAGGATGATGATGATGGCCATATCATTTCGGGGACCGTTTGGGCCTTAAAGTTTTCCTGGCATTTGTCTTACAGGTGAGGAAAAACCCCGATAAAAACCTCACCCAGAAAAACTGCCCCGACCGGGGATCGAACCCTTGCCGCTTCGTGACAAGGCAGCACGCTACCTCGAGACCACAGCGGTGTTCTTAATATATTTTTATTTTATATCCTGTTTATAGGAAAAGTTTAATGGAAATTTAAATAGATTTTATTGGTTTTATTTTATTAGAAAAATCATAAATCAATAATATATCAATAATAAGTCTTGAAGATGATAGCTTCGCTATTGAAATTAGTTTGCTGTTTTAAGTTTTAATTTGGGGATTTGGGTCTCTTATTGACTTCTTATAAAATAAATGTACTGTTTTAATAATATTTGTAATAATAAGGTAGAGTTAAGAGATTAAGAATTCACAGTGGAGCCTCCGACTAGGAAACACTGCGTAGAAGCACTCGCCACTGAAAATGCCCTCCGCAGTCGAGGGTGAAACGTCTGGAAGAAACACCAGTCATTGACCACTGCCACATAGCCCAGAATCTCTAGTATTATGTTTACCGGCCGTGAAAGCCTACATTTAACTAATTAATATTTTCTCTACATTAATAAGGAAATGTATATAAATATTTTAATGTATGCAGACGATCTGGTAAATTATACAGAAGTCAGAGGATGATTTACAGAGAGCCATTTACATGTTGAATCAATTAGGACTCAACTTCAAAAACTAAAATTATGACTTTTCAGGGCAAAGTGCCAGTCAGAGCAAAAATAGTGACAAATAACGAAATAATAGCACAGAGAGCACACTTTAACTATGCATTGTCAGATTAAACATAGAGCTACAACATGGGATCCTACCCAATAAATTAAACCGATATCAAATGATGTTTGGCACCATAAGAAGAACCCTCCGAAAGACTCGAAGAGAAACTCAGATCCGTTTTATAAAATTATGGCTGTTCCTGTTCTCTTATATGGATCTGAATCTTGGGTACTTACAGAAAAAGATACCTCACACATTCAAGCCACTGAAATGAAATTTGTAAAATCTGTAAAAGGCTGTACACGCATGGATAGATTACATAATGAATCAATAAGAAATGAACTGGAGATATTTTCAATAGTTGATAAACTAGAAGAGCACAAATACCAATGGAAAGAACATTTAGACAGAATGGACAATACAAGATTACCCAAAAAGATCAACACCTACAAACCACATGGAAAAAGATCTTTGGGACGGCCAAGGAAATGATGGACTTGAGACCGGAACAGGTCGCATTGACCTAATCCTGGAAAGGAAGAAGAAGAATATTTTTCTCTTAACTTCTTGCGTTTTCCCCCCCCCCCCCTTCCCCCCCCCCCCCGTTTACTATTCTTTTCACGGTATCTTTCATTAGTTGGCTTTTCATATATGGAAGCTTAACTAACTAACTGGCATTATCGAACCCCATAGGTTCATGGCCGCGCGGTCATAAGCTCTCCAAATATCCCTATCCTGAGCTAATGTTTTCCAATAATTCCCTGTATAATCTACTTCCCTCAAATCATATTTAATGTTATTTACCCACTTATTCTTGGTCTACCAACTGGTCCTTCACATCGCAGTCTACGAGACTTAACTGTTCATATTGTATCTGGCTTCCTATAAAGACCATGTAGTTCATTGTTATGTAGTCTTCTCCATTCACCTGTCTGTTCATCTCTTTTTGGTCCAAAAAATTGTCCTAAGAACTTTAATCTCAAATACACGTAATCTCCTTTCCTCCCTTAAAGTAAGAGTCCATGTTTCGCACCCATATAATATAACTGGAACAATTGTCATGGTTTCGTCTTCAAGATCGTAGAACCATCCATTCCCTATGCCTACTCTATAACATATTACACACATCTTTACCTTATTATTTATCACACCGCTTCACTAAACTCTCTGATACACATAACTTAGATACCCGTCCCTTGAGCACAGTGTCCTTTATATCCCTGCTCATCATACTACCTATTATTCGAAATCTTTTACAGTTTCTCTTGCTAGAACATGGAATTCACTTCCACCCTATGTCAGAGACTGCCAAACTTTACCATCTTTCAGAAATAAATTGAAAATAAAATCACTAACAGAAACAACTCACTAATACTACTTTTTAAGAATTAATAATGCGTTTTTGCATTATTTAATAAAAATAGACTTAGGATTTGTTAATATATTTACCTAATGCCTTGTATAAAAAGCGTAGATTAATTCATTGTAGTGTTTTTTTTTCTCTTCTTTTTATGCATAGTAGATTCGAGCTGTTATTCCTTTTTTATTCATTGTATCATTAATTTAATTTTAATTGTATTTAGTTTCATTCTATTATTAGACATTAATTTCATTATTATTCAATATGACAGATAATGAATTGTTCAATAACTATTATTGTAACTTTTTTTTGTATTCATATGTAACATGTTTGTCCTGTCTAATATGACTACTATTGTAATTTTTTTGTATTCATGTGTAACATATGTTTGTCCTGTTTTATATGACTATTATTGTATTTTTTTTTTGTATTCGTATGTAACATATGCTTGTTCTGGTGAGTGGAAGAGAAGGCCACATGGCCTTAACTCCACCAGGCTAAATAAATAAATAAAAAAAAAATAACTGGTAGAATAATAGTTATATATATTTTCAGTTTAACGTTTTTTGAAAGGAGTCACAGATAGAAGCTCAGCACATTTATTTACTTTCTCACCTTTATATTTTTCTTTCGCTCATTCATTTCTTATTTTGTCCAACAAGTTGGCACTCCATTCTTCTGAATACCTACATTTCAAATATTTCTCCTTACTCCACAGATTCAACTTAACCAAGACAATTATCATAAGTAATGCCACGAGTGATTTCCAAATTATCGATAAATTCACAACTCACGAAGTGAGGACTGAATTTATCTAGACTATTTAACTCATGCCCCAAATGGGAGTCAATGACCAATCACGTTTCAATGATTTCTGCTTTACAACCAATCAGAGTCGTGTTTCACGAAATATTTATCAGTGTTATAATTACCATATTAAAGAAAGCTACGCCGTAGCGTAGTGGTTAAGGTACTGCGCTACAAGCCGGAAGGTCGAGTAAGATTTATTTATTTAGCCTGGTGGAGTTAAGGCCATGCGGCCCTCTCTTCCACTCACCAGGAGTGTTCGAGTCCCGGTGGGGTCAGGATTTTTAAACTGACCCAAAACCTTCTGGTGGCACTATGGCCCTGGGGTCGACTCAGCCCCTAATTGAAATGAGTACCAGACGCTTGTTCTGGGGGTAAAGGCGGCCGTCACGCAGGGCTGACAACCCGGCTGACATCAAGTGCCGATTGTCAAGAAAAAGTGGGAGCCTTAACCTCCTACTACCCAAAGGGCCTCCTGAGGCCTGTAGTGGGATCACTTTACCTTTACCTTTACCTCCTTTTTAATATTCTGAACAGGTCTGACCATTATTTTTCAGTGACTGAGCCCCCGAGAAATACGGCTACCAGATTGTATATATAGTGGATGAATGTCAACACATGCCGCATGGGGGAGTTAATATAAAAATATTTGTAGCAATTGATTATACCACCAAAAAAAGAAACCACTGTTTGCACTTTCTTAAATGTATTTTTTCCCAGGTAATAATCCAGAAAAATATAATTGTCATATTTACATCATACGACATAAGAAATGAATTAATATACAGTTTGATGTGTTTCATTTTTTCTCCACTAGAGAGCATTCTTACAATATTGCGTTCTTTTGGCAATAAATAGTATGATCTGGTTGCAGTGATAAACAAAAGAAGCAGTAGAAGCGTACCTATAGTTTCTCATTTGTTTTCAAACATCGCCGTTTACATTAAATATATAAATATTTTAAAATAACTATAGTTAAATAATGATTTGTGAGTAAACAGCTTAATTTTATTCGTTAAATAGTCCTAACAAATGCCACTCTTGATTTCCAAATTCTCTAGATAAATTCACTCCTCACTTCGTGAGTCGTGAATTTGGAAATCACTCGTGGCATTACTTACGATAATTTGGAAATCAAGAGTGGCATTTGTTAGGACTATTTAATGAATAAAATTAAGCTATTTACTCACAAATCATTGTTTAACTATAGTTATTTTAAAATATTTATACATTTAATGTAAACGGCGATGTTTGAAAACAAATCAGAAATGTGAGGTTATGTTCATTCACTGCACCTTGATCATATTATTTATTGCCAAATAAGATCGCAATATTGTAAGAGTGCACCCAAGTGGAGAAATAATGAAACACATCAAACTATGTATCATAATCAACATTACGGGTTATTCATTTATTTTTTAGTAAACAACTCAGTAAAATCAAGGAATCTTTTCATTATTTGCTATATTCAATGTATTTGTTGGCGAAAAATAATGCTTTGACCTGTTCAGAACATTAAAAAGAAGGAGCTTTCTTTATCACAAAAGCAGGAGCTGATAAAGAGAAATCGATAAAGAGCGAGGTGAAACACGACTGTCATTGGTTGTAAAACAACATTAATTGAAACGTGATTGGTTACTGACTAGCATTTGTTGCATGAGTTAAATAGTCTTTGTAATTGTCAATTGTTGGCTCATATATGGCTTTCTTTTCAGTCAACTTCCTCAGATTGGTCACTATGAGTCTCAAAACGAATTGTGGGATCTAATATCATACCAATTTTAGAAGATGGTCTAAATGCAATAATATCTATTCGTCTGTTACTCCCATTAGTGGCCAGTCAATATTTAAATAAAATATTAGAATGTTATATAAAAATGAAATAAACACCCAAAATATATAACATTTCTTCAAGGATATCCACGAGGGAGAGAAACATTACTTCAACACTTTCAACATCATGAGGCTTTCTATTCGGTTTTCAAAAGACGGGCAAAGCGATAAATGAAAGCTTATTCCACGGCAAGATTCGATATCGAGGTACACACACCAGGGAGTTTAAACCAGACCCACCTCATTTCAAAGAGAATTGTGATTATGTCTTCGTCTACAGTCCAATCATATTTTACAAATACTGTACAGCATATTCTAAATCTGTAACAAGGCAACGCGGCGCGGCTTGGAAACCAGTGCTTTGACAGCTCTGACAGAATGATAAGTTGTAATTTCCCAGAAAGTCTTGTGGGGAGACTCACGTGCATTGACAGCTCCGGCAGAATGATAACTTGTATTTTCCCAGAAAGTCCTGTGGTAAAACTCGCGGACAACATTGCGTGGCACTATGGGAAATAGAGAGTTTTATTTTATATTATTTTATTTTATGTAACAAAAATGTGCTATTATAGTATATAATAAAAATGACATTGATATATTCTAGAATGTTAATTAAAATTATTAAAATTTTTGTTGACTAACCGCGTTTCATTATTACCAAGAATAATTTATGAGGGAAATTAAGCAAGTTGAAAAAAAAAAACCTATTAGGAAAAATAGAAGAAAAACGTTTGAAATGCTATGGACACCTCATAAGAATGGAAGAAGAGAGAATACCAAAGAAGATCCTTAATTGGAAAGCTAATGGAAGAGGCAGGCCTAGAGAACGATGGATGGATTGAGAGAAGAGGAGTATGGAAGCTAGAGATTTGAGGGAAGAAGATGCTTTAAACAGGAACCTCTGGCGACAAATCACCTTGGGATGAAGGAGAAACACTGTATTGTGGAATATTCATCATCATCATCATCATCATCATCATAGTACATTCACAAATTTAGGCCATTTGTTGACCTGTTTCGGCCTCAAGAGAAACACCATCCAAAAGTCTTTTGAGTGGACGTCCTGGTCTTCTTCTTCCTGGAATATTCCTAAATAAAAAAAAGAATAATTTACTAGCTGTGTTTTCTTATTTCAATATTTTGTTCACTTATTCGTTTTATACCAGTTATCAAGTTTCGTTAAAATATTTTTATTCAATGCTCCAGGTTGGTCAGTTTGACATTTTCTGGTGTTCTCTCTTTGCAATTGCAATTTGTAACCCACTTCTGATGTTGGGGTGCCTGGAAGGCGGGGTTACGATGGTTGATGATTATGATAGTGGTGCGCCAGGAGAGTTCTTAATCCTATACTTAATCTAAGGTTAATATGAATGATTATGATGACCTTATGTTGTTCGGGAACTGGTTGAGCCTTAAAGTTTCCTGACATTTATCTTACAGGTGAGAAAAAACCCGAAGAAACCTCACCCAGGAAACTTGTCCAAACCGGGGATCGAACCCGGGCCCGCTGCGTGACAAGGCAGCACGCTACCTCTAAACTACAGCGGTGGACTCGTTAAACTATCTCGTTTTATTGTTGCTGAGTTGTTAAACATTCTCATTTTTATTGTTGCCAAGTTTTGTTAAATAGTTAAATTTCACTGTTGTAAAATTTTGTCGACAAGAGCACACACTATTGAGTAACACCTAGAAATTGTGACTGGAAGTAAATATCAATAAAACTAAATATATGGTCACACATAGAAATACATTATATAATGGATATGGACAGCTAATGACAAACCAGGGAAATTTTGAGGAAGTGGCTGAATTCAAATACCTACGAACAATAATCATATATAGGAATGAGATGCACAAAGAAATTAAACATAGGCTCAATTCTGGAAATGCGTGCTATTATGCATTGCAGAGACTCTTGACGTCCCAACTCCTTACAAAAAACGTTAAACTAAAAATATATAAAAATATTATTCTGCCAGTTATAACATACGGGTGCGAAACATGGACTGTTACTTTAAGGGAGGAAAGGAGATTGCAAGTATTTAAGAATAAAGTTCTTAGGAATTTTTTTGGACTAAAGAGAGATGAACAGACAGGTGAATGGAGAAGACTTCATAACAATGAACTACATGGTCTTTATAGGAAGCCAGATATAATAAAAACAGTTAAGTCTCATAGACTGCGATGGGCAGGCCATATGGCACGAATGGGGAATGAAAGACGTGCATGGAAGCTTCTTGTTGGAAAATCAGAGGGAAAACGCCCAGTTGGTAGACCAAGAATGCGGTGGAAGTATGATTTGAGGGAAGTAGATTATACAGGGAATGATTGGAAAACATTAGCTCAGTATAGGGATGTATGGAGAGCTTATATCCGTGCGGCCATGAACCTACGGGTTCGATAGTGCCAGTGAGTTAGCGTTTTATTGTTGTTAAAATTTTGTTGACTAGTACAAGCTTTCAATTACATACTTAGATCTGACGCATTTACAGTAGTGTTTTATTGTTGTCAAATTTTGTTGACTAAACGAGTTTTATTGTTTTGTTAGTCTAGTCGTGTTTCATTGTTGGTTCTCACCACGACATGTTCGCGGTTGCTTCCGCCAAGAGCTCGCGTGCTGGAGGCTGGTTCACTGGTCGGTCGGTTCCAAGGCCAGCCTCATCTGAAGGCTGTTATTACGCTGGAGAAAATAAAGACATCACTCCGTGAGACAGCTGGCGGCTCAACTGGTTTCAGAGCCGAGATAAAGCAGCAGACGCCAGATGGCAGGCTTTATCGGACCAACCCTCAGGCTCAATTCTCTCCCCATTCAAAAAAAAAAAAAAAAAATCTGGAGAGCTAAACTGACTCAAGTCCAGTAATGATTTATACTTACGCAGGGGATTGATTCGGTGCGTGATTCGACGTTTGGGCGCCCGCAGAAATTTTCCAGAGTTGAGAGGAAAGCATTTCATAATGTTTCAATTATTAACGCATATAATATTAATTCCCCGAAAATATCAACAGATTATACGGGCATCATTACTGCATGGAATATTAATTACATATATTTTAAGATTATGTTATGTTTCTTTATGCTTTCGTGTTATCCGATTTCTCATTTCATAAATTTCTTTCTTCCCATTTCTTTTAATTTTGTTAATTTATTTATTGTTTTCCCAGGAACTTACAAGTCAAACGCTGAGCTAAATCGTTTGGTAAAATCATCTTAATTGTCTTCCCATAAATACAATAATTGTTTTTACTGTATATACTTTTTTCTTTTACTTAAGTATTAAATTTAGACGTATAATATATCTTCTTCCTTCCAAGTATTAGGCCAAGGCCTGTTACGATCCTATAGAAAATTTTCCCTCCAGCGTTTCATAGGACGGCCCAGTGATCTTCGTCCTCTTGGTATATAATTATAAACAGCTTTGGGGATCCGATTTGAACTCATTCTTTCAAGATGGTGTTTCCAATTTAGTAGGTACTGTTTAATAGATTCCAAAATTGGCGTAGTCTTCAATTCTTTTAAGATATCGGTGTTCCTTTTCCGATCCCATCTGGTGTAACCCGCTGTTCTGCGCATGAATCTCATTTCACAAGCCGTTATTCTGCTTTCATGTTGTTTTCTTAGTGTCCATGCTTCACTACCATAGGTCAACACTGGTCTAGCCAAAGTGTTATAAAAACGTAATCTGGTGTTTTTTTGTACAAGGGGGTCCTCATCTAGGGGATATGTGGATGGTGACCACAAGGTGCCCAAGCTGAGCAAAACATTTCTTCCACTTATTTGTGTTTTGCACTCTTTTAACTTTACTATCTAACCTCTATTGGTTAACTCTTGTTTTTTTCGACCCCGACGCTATTAGGGCATCCGAGGGCTAGGGAGTCTTTCCTTTCTTACATTTCTTCTTTCCTTTATTTTCTTTTCTTCTCCAGAAAAGCCTGACCAGAGGCTATAAGATGGCAGCCCAATCACTGGTCTTGCCTTCCTTTGGCCGGCAACCAATCGAAGGGACTATTATTATGCTTTCAAGTCTTATACGTATAATATATTAATATTGGAAATGCATGCTATTATGCATTGCAGAGACTCTTGACGTCCCAACTCCTTTCAAAAAAACGTTAAACTGAGAAAATATATAAAACTATTATTCTACCAGTTATATTACATGGATGGGAAACATAGACTCTTGTTTTAAGAGAGGAAAGGAGATTACGAGTATTTGAGAATAAAGTTCCCTACTCTGTTCAAAATATACATCCAGCATATATTGGAGCAGTGGAATCGATATTGTGGAGGCATGGGAGTACCAGTCCAAGGTGGCACAATACATTCCTTATTATTTGCAGACGATCAAGTGTTGATAGCTCAGAGTCGTGAGGATGTGAAATACATGATGAGAAAACTTCTAAATGCTTTTGAAATAGGAGGATTAAGAGTAAACATGGAAAAAAACTGAATATCTTGTAGTAGGAGGAAGTGGACGAGATATATCCCTATCCCAAGGCATTATTAGAGCTGTTAAAAATTTTAAATATTTGGGATCACTTATTGATGAATCAGGGAGTTGTAAAGCTCAAGTAGATAGCAGGTTAGTACAAGCACGAAGAGCCATAAAAACGTTGAATGGAGTACTGTGGAGTAGGACCATGTCAAACCACACGAAGAAGAGGATTTTGAAGTCTGTTGTGGAAAGCTTAATGACTTATGGTGCTGAGGGATGGACTTTGGTAGAGGGACAAAAAACAAAGATCTTGGCAGTGGAGATGGATGGAATAAGACGCAGTGCTAGGGTGTCCAGGTTGGAAAGAAGAAGAAATGAAGAAGTGAGGCAGATGATGGATATGGAGGAGACAGTGCTGGAAAGGATCGAAAGACGAGTTCTTCAATGGTATGGCCATGTCAGGAGAATGGAGGATGATAGGTGGCCCAAAACTCTTTTGGAATGGTCACCTTCTGGTAGAAGGAAACGGGGCAGGCCAAGAACAACTTGGAGAGGGGAGATCCATAGATTGATGAACGACCGAGGTCTGGAGGAGGATGAATGGCGTGATCGGCAAGAAAGGCGAATGGGAATACAGGGTAACCGCTGAAAAGTGGAGAGACCCTCAAAAGTAAAGTAAGTAAGGAAAATTTTTGGACCAAACAGAGATGAACAGACAGGTGAATGGAGAAGACTACACAACAGTGAACTACATGGTCTTTATAGGAAGCCGGATATAATAAGAACAGTTAAGTCTCGTATACTGCCATGGGCAGGACATGTGGCACGAATGGGGAATGAAAGACGTGCATGGAAGTTCTTGTAGGAAAACCAGAGGGAAAACACCCAGTCGGTAGACCAAGAATGAGGTGGGAGTATAACATTAATTATGATTTTATGGAAGTAGATTATACAGGGAATGATTGGAAAGAATTAGCTCAGGACAGGGATGTATGGAGAGCTTATGTCCGCGCGGTCATGAACCTACGGGTTCGATAGTGAAAGTCAGTAAGTAAGTAATGCTATCCGCTCTTAAAGTGATCCTCATTAAAACAAAATCACGTGAGCAGCTCACTTTTCATTGGTTATAGACGACATACGATATAGAAGCAATAGGTTAAGTACGCGAAAAAAGTAGTTCCCTTCATTAAATTAAAAGTAAGCCCTATGTCCTCTAAATATAGTTGTTATTCTTCGCGAATAAAAATAATGATATTCAAAACATGTAACTTCCTAGGTTGCGAAATATCACACACAGCGGAAACAGATATAAATAACAAACTAAATAAGTTTAATTATATAACAGGAACACTAAAAAGAACTTTGAAAAATAAAACCAGGAAAGACTCTATAATCAAATTATACAAGACAATGGCAGTGCCTATTATTACTTATGGATCCGAAACATGGACAGTGACAACACAACAATCTGCCAGAATACAAGCTGCTGAAATGAGATTCCTCAGACCAATAGCAGGATATCAAAGAACAGACAAAAAACATAACACAAATAAGACAACAACTAAAAATAGAGGAATTAAACAAAACAATAGAGAAATACAGAACAAACTGGAAAAAAACACTTGGCAAGGATGACTGAGAATATAATACCAAAAGCAGCATACAACTATTCACCACGAGGAAGAAGAAGTTTGGGAAGACCAAGGAAAAGATGGAAAGAGCAGCAATTTGGAACCGGAACAAGCTAGTAAATAAGCCTAAACCGTGAAGAAGAAGAAGAAGAAGAAGAAGATATTCAAAACATAGAAAATTTCCTAAAATATACATGATCAATAATTACAACTTAAAATAGTTTATTACATATGCATGATGCATTTGAGTCATGTTTAAGTCGATTCTGATGCAAAAAAATGGCTGAAAGTGTTGACTTCTGTTACTGTGTCGCCATCTAAATTTTTAAAACACGAGTCTGGCAAACCTTTGACTAGTGATCAAAAACAGTTATTTTAAATATATTTCACAAGTTCAATGAAAAATCTCGCCAGTTTTCTTGTAATCTACCCCATTCAACGATCACATGTCTTATAAACTGTCACACGTGCTCCCTCTCAATGTGACAGTAATTCTGGCGCGAATGGCGGAAGGATACAGTTGGCATTTGTTTATGTTAGGATAACTAAAAGAGCGGATATGGTATAAGTACTTGGTGCACAATCTAATTCTAGTCTCAGGAATGGAACTCTGTCTCTGGCTAGGCAGAGGAAATTATGAACTACAATATCTTAAAAACATGGCGAAAAGCAACGGATTCAACAAACAAATCATTGATAAGCTTATAAAGAAACAAAAAAAAAAAATGACGCAAACAATATAACAAAACTTGAAAGAGAATCTAACAATAACAAAACATGGGTAACATTAACATACACAGGAAATGAAACCACAAAACTAGCCAGAACTTTGAAAAATATAAATAAAAACATTAACATAGCTTATAAAACAGGAAACAAATTAAACAACATAATATACAATGGCATAGAAGAACACAACAAATTCAACAACAAGGGAGTCTACAAACTAACATGTAAAGATTGTAATAAATTGTACATTGGCAGGACAAGCAGAAATTTCAATACAAGATATAAAGAACACCTAAAAGATTTCATACACGCGGGTGATAAATCAAGCTATGCTAAATATCTCATTAACGCAGGTCATCGAATGAACACAACTGAAAACACTCTCACGATAATCCACCGAGAAAACATTCCAGCTAGGATAAATATATTTGAAGACCTCGAAATTATAAAGGAAACAAACAACACCTCACTTCTTAATGAGAACGCACCCCAGTCAAACGCATTATACGAGATCGTCAAAAACAAGTCAGTTGCTGCTACAAACAGTTGGAGTATACATCACCGTACACAATAACAAACAGCGGAAACTCGACCTTCAGAAGATGGAAGATAACTTCCGAAAGCGCTCCAGTTAATTTTATATACAATATTTTAACAAAGTTGAGGACGACGGCACCTACCAACAGGTACAATTTAATTTTTAACTTTCATCATATGACTTCACCTCAATGGAATTTGATATGAATTTTTCTAGTATTGAAATTATATGAGATCCTTCAATTTCATGACAACCTGAAACATTATAATATATATATGTATATGGTATGATAAGAAAAATAAATGCCTGGACGGGATTCGAACCCGGATCTCTGAGTCTGTACCTAAGTGTGATATCCATTACACCACCAGGCGAATCCAATTCAAACATTTATTTATTTATTTTTTCTTATACATGTATTATATTCTGCATTATTACTAGATGTCGCGAGAACTCGGTCTTCACTGCCATCTAGTAGCTGACTATAACAAGTAAGCAAATTAAAGAGAACATTATTTATATATATATATATATATATATATATATATATATATATATATTAAATGCTGTTAAAACATTTCGAAATACACAACATTAGATTTGGGTCTTGTTCGTATACTATTTCCCTTAAAATATTTTAATTGGAAGGGAGAGGGGAGCAGTTCATGATATAAAACCGGGGTCAACCCATTTCTTCTGTTGATATTCGGTTCTGAATAAGAAATAGTAACAAAAAAAAAAAGAAGAGAAAAAAGAAAAGTCAGTTTGGGTTACAAGAAAGTAAAATTGGATAAAATAAATTGTGGTGAGATGAGATAAGAGGGTAGCGCTGTGGAATGTGATTCCCCGGGGAGACATAACGACTCTGGTCAGAACCTTCTAGCAGTTATGCACTACGTTAAAATTGTTAATTCATGAAGTGGTCTCCTACCTGTTTACATATATATATATGACAACGTATTTCGTATATTTTAAGTTTAAAATCTATTTATGCTCCACCAAATAAAACTAATAGTAATAACTGATTAAATCAACCAAAGAGAAATAAAATCTACCTAAACTTGGATTTGTGTCTGCTCCTGGATTGCCTATTTGAGAATAAACTTCTTAGGAAAATGTATGGACCAAAGAGAGATGAAGACACAGGTGAATGGAGAAGACTATTTAACAGTCTTTATCTTGTATCTTGTAAGCCCATGTTTCGCTTAACAGAGATTTAGGCACTCTCCCCCTACAAGGAAGAATTTGAACCATACTAATTTTGTTTCACTTGTTTTCGTATTGATGTCATTTGAGTGGTCCGTGGTCAGCGTTCCGCCTCATACTGACATCTATGAAACCAAGGTAGTACTAGGACGGTAAAATTCGGTAAATTTTGCTTAGAGGCCTTTTCATTCAGGCTTAAGGATCTTTTACGAGTCTAAAAGTCTTCAGACTCGGGACCCACGGTTTACAGTTCCTCCCGGAGGACTTGCTCCTTGGATTTTTCCATCCTAAAATCCATCGACCCCGGCCGGGTTTGAACCCGCGACCCTCGGGACCAGATGCAAGGAGCATAATCACTAGTCCACCGCGGCCGATGTATTTTTTTGGACCAGAGAGAGATGAACAGACAGGTGAATGGAGAAGACTACATAACAGTGAACTACATGGCCTTTATAGGAAGCCAGATAGAATTATAACAGTTAAGTCTTCGTAGACTGCGATGGGCAGGACGTGTGGCATGAATGGGGAATGAAAGACGTGCATGGAAGCTTCTTGTAGGCAAACCAGAAGGAAAACGCCCAGTTCGAAGACCAAGAATGAGGTGGGAGAATAACATTAACTATGATTTGAGGGAAGTAGATTATACAGGGAATGATTGGAAAGCATTATCTCAGGATAGGGATGTATGGAGAGCTTATGTCCGCGCGGCCATGAACCTACGGGTTCGATAGTGCCAGTAAGTAAGTAAGTAAGTAAGTAAGAGATTCTTGTTGTCCGAAATTTTCTTTAAATAATATTAAACTAAAAATATATAAACGGCAATTCTACCAGGTACATTGTATGGAAGAGAAATATTCTCTCTTAATTTGAGAGAGATCTATTTGAGAATAATGGACTAAAGTGCTTAAACAGAGATGGAGAGATGAATAGAGGAAACTATATAACAGTGGTCCACCGCTGTGGTCTCGAAGTAGCTTGCTGCCTTGTCACGCAGCGGGCCCGGGTTCGATCCCCGGTCGGGCAGTTTTTCTGGGTGAGGTTTTTATCGTGGGTTTTCTTCACCTGTAAGACAAATGTCGGAAAACTTTAAGGCCCAAACGGTCCACGAAATCATATAGCCATCATCATCATCCTTCACCGGTGTGGAAAGCAACGGGAAGCTACCACACCTACAATTCCCTAGTAAAGCTGCAAGCATAGCATGAAAATGCTATGATTGCAGTGAAGGACTTGCCTTCGGGCAGAATTACTATGGATGGATATAACAGTGAGCTGTACGATCTTTATAGGAAACGAGAAGTTTTAAAATTGGCAAGTCTCGTAGACTGCAATGTGGCACAAATTGGAATGGAATAGGAGCACGTCTTGTATAAAAAAGCGAAGGAAAAGCTTCCAGAAGGTAGGCCAAGAACTAGGTTAGAGAATAACATTAATCGTGATTTGAGGGGGAATAATTACTCGAGGAATGAACGGAAAATGTTAGCTCAGGGCAGGGAGTATGGATATGATCCTCAGGGGTGATAGTGCCAGCGCACTCTAGATTTTAGATATGGACTCAAAAAAATAAATAAATTTAATCTACTAAAATTTCAAATTAATATTGCCAAGCGTCTTATGGGCAGGCTTTAAACTTTCGCCGGCGGCTTAAATGGTACAGTGAGATGCGCGAGATGACCACTCAAGAATCAGTGAACCCACGGAAAAATTTCCACATGCGTCTGTACCTCCATTCTGGAAAAGTCGGTTCTCGAGTCTTCCATCCGAAAAATTCCTCGACTAAGATTCCATATTATTCCTACATTCGCATATATAAGAATATGCGAGGGTCGGACCAGCCAGTTGTTGTTGTGTCTGGGTTGTGAAACAGTGAAGCGATACCATGAGCGAAGGTAAGAATGTGGGGGTTGCGATTCCCACTTTTAATAAACCACGCATCTGCGACCATTTGTGCGCGCGGTGCGACACCTGACCACAATATATAAACCACGTTCTCTGACTACCATTTGTGGGTCAAATGAAAACCACGCAGATTGCTACCATTTTACTCCGGGATCGGGTTTTGTAATTTGCTGTTTCTATTAACGTGGATCAGATTTCCAAAGAGGATATCTTATCAGGAAAATGGCTTACCTCGGGCCCATAGAAGGTAGCCGTTGATTCATCTTTCTTATTAAATACAAGACAATGACTGTGTTTTTAATAATGCTAATCAGCATGATAGTTGAGGAGCTCGGAATGGTATCTTACGTGAGTGATTTCCATAACAGGATAGTGAACAACTATTTATACTTAAACAAAGCAAAGGGGGCGTTGTTTAAAAGATAACTTTAATAAACAAGTTGGCTAAATAAAAGTAAATTAACAAGAAAAGAAATGATGGCATTCGATCAAACGATCAAAGTAGCCGTACAGAAAAAAAATAAATAAGTAACATACCATACATCACACCACACTCACACAAATGTCCGAGTTTCGGGAATATCCTCTTCCCTAGACGGTCGGACCAACTCAAACAGGCCTCTTCTTGGCCTCAAGACAACTTGTCTACGTAGAAGTCCATGTTTTAACTTTCCAGTCGCATATTGATCTGGAACCGGATTCCACTCTTGAATCCGTTAATACAACCAAAACGCCGATTGCTAGGATGATCGAATGATATAGTTCTGTAGGTGCACTATGTATATAAAGGTTCCGAGGTAGAGGGGGAATGCGCCGTAGACATGCGCGGCAGGAAGGATGAAGAGGGAAGGGGTAGCCACTAGGAGAACATGGATATTGGCATATTTCACAAATGTACCTGTGTAGGGAGGAGAACAAAGATACTACACTGAACCGAAAAATGGACTTTCGGTTCAAGAACATGTTCTAAGTGAAACCGTCAGCGAGTATAAAGAACAAGACGATTAAATAAATTGTGAATGAAGGTACTTTATTAGCAGCAAATTATTTGTGAAGAATCAATTAATTGTTGTGAAATAAATAAAGTGAATTTGGAAATCTTGAAGAAGATTTTCGGGCTGTAGGCCATGGTCGTGAGGCTTGTACTTCCCCGACTCAAGACAACGCTTGAGGATGCCAGAGCAGTCTCTGGCGAAACGTCGGGGAACTACAATCCTCACGACTGGCATCCTCAAGGGTTGTCTTGAGTCTCACCCCTGAGGATGCCAGAGCAGTCTCTGGCGAAACGTAGGGGAACTACAATCCTCACGACCACGGCCTACAGCCCGAAAATCTACTTCAAGATCATCACAGCAACTCCGGCCGTTAAAGTCTACGTCAATACATAAATTTGGAAATTATATGTAAACATCTGTGTAGTTAATTTCAAGAAATTCCATCTGAATTCTACTCGACCGCTAGGCGCGACAATATGGCAGTAAATTTAATTGGCTCCATAAGATCATAAAATTTGACATAGCGACCTTCGAGTACATTTTGAAAACGCATTACCAATGAGCTAGGCCAGCGGTTCCCAACCTTTTTCGACTCGCGAAAGTCTTCCACAACGATCTGAGTTGGGTGAACCACTGACTGTTAAAAATACATACACTAGACATGCATAAAATTTAATACCAAGCAAAAAAGTTTAATAACCTTAAATTAACTTAACCCTTAACAGTTAAAACATGAAGTTACTCTAGTTACGGCTTTAAAGTTAAACAATGTATAGATCTGGTTGAAATAATAAATACAAGTTCTCATTGTAATTACTCACGTCTTCCTTGGAATTGAGTGAGAAGGTTGCGTCTGCTTTCCATGGCACAGAGTTTTGAAGTCAGGAACCACACAAGTTAAAGTCTCAAATCACTTTCAGCACAAAGTCTGTTTCTGTATTTATTTTTTAAATAGGTACTGAAGAAAACGACTTTTCGCACAAATATGTGGATGAAAAGAGTAATAAAACCTTCATGATCATCATCATGAACAAATTCGTTTTAGGTCATGTGGCCTGTACGGTAAACCTAGCGAAGATGGTCTTGATCTTTCCACCGATGTTTTGGTCTTCCTTGGTCCCTATGTCCAGTTGGGGTATATTGGAATGCCAATTTTGGAAGTCTATTTCTTGCCATTCTTCTCAGATGATTTTTCCATTCTTGTTGGTATCTTTGTATATCTTCATTTAAACAGTAATAAAACCTTTATCACTTTATTCGCTAACACTGGGAACTCCTTTAAACTTAACCAAAAACCAATTAAAAACAAAGATTCATAATTTTTCTCTAACTGAAAATCAGTGGGAATTTCGAGAAGCTACTCTTTTTCATTTACGCTTAATGTGGATTCTAAAATTGTTGACTCTTCGAAGGGATTGCGAATCCAATTATTATTATGACAATGCCGTAGAAATTAAGGAAACAATAATAGGCCTAACCTCGAAACCCGCTACTACGGAAAAGTTTTGGCGAACCCATTGAAATATTTTACGAACCCCTGGGGGTTCGCTAACCACAGGTTGGGAAACGATGAGCTAGACCAACGGATGAACAGCGTTTACTATACGTTATTACTAGAGTTAGGATTTTACGTAATAAAAG
Organism: Diploptera punctata; assembly: GCA_030220185.1. NCBI lineage: Eukaryota > Metazoa > Arthropoda > Insecta > Blattodea > Blaberidae > Diploptera > Diploptera punctata. The sequence continues at coordinate 247,371 of JASPKZ010005714.1, forward strand.
ATAAGATTGCAATACAAATAACTCTAACTCACTGGCACTATCGAACCCGTAGGTTCATGGCCGCGCGGACATAAGATCTCCATACATCCCTATCCTGAGCCAATGTTTTCCAATCATCCCCTGTAAAATCTACTATCCCTCAAATCATAGTTAATGTTATTCTCCCACCTCATTCTGGGTCTACCAACTGGGCGTTTTCCCTCTGGTTTTCCTACAAGAAGCTTCCATGCACATATTTCATTCCCAATTCGTGGCACATGTCCTGTCCATCGCTGTCTACGAGACTAAACTGTTCTCATTATATCTGGCTTCCTATAAAGACCATGTAATTCACTGTTATATAGTTTTCTCCATTCATCTGTCTGTTCATCTCTCTTCGGTCCAAACATTTTCCTAAGAACTTTATTCTCAAATACTCGGAATCTCTTTTCCTCCCATAAAGTAAGAGTCCATGTTTCGCATTCATATAATATAACTGGTAGAATGATGGTTTTATAAATTTTCAGTTTAACGTTTTTTGAAAGGAGTTGGGAAGTCAAGAGTATCTGTAACGCATTTCTAGAATTGAGCCAAGTTTAATTTCCTTGTGCATCTCATTCCTGTTTGTGATTATTGTTCCTAGGTATTTGAATTCAGCCACTTCCTCAAAATTGCAATACAAATAGTATATATTATTCAACTGTTTGTGTGTGAAACCAAGACAAAAGACAGTCGTAAGTCTAACTTCTAGTTATACTACTTTGCAATCTAACCTTTCAGTACATAAAAATCCTAACACTCGTTATTACTTAGCAACATTGTATTTTTTTATAACAGAATATCATTTTGCGAAAAGAGAGGGTTAAGGAAGTCTAAAGCATTTAATTTGGATCATACATTAAAGTGGAGTGAAAACAAGAAGAAACATCGAGAGTTTTGTATTGTTTTTGTTGTTACGTTTCTTCTTTTACAAGACAGAATATCATTTTTTATAACAGAATATCATTTTGCGAAAAGAGAGGGTTAAGGAAGTCTAAAGCATTTAATTTGGATCATACATTAAAGTGGAGTGAAAACAAGAAGAAACATCGAGAGTTTTGTATTGTTTTTGTTGTTACGTTTCTTCTTTTACAAGACAGACAATCAGAAGATCCGAGACGGAGTTATAGCAGCGATGCCAATCTCTGAGAGGGGGGAAAAAATCTAACATTAAGTTAGAGCCAGGTGTTTTCTACCGGAAGTACAAAAACAACGCATTTGTCCCATTAAGAAACTAACATTAACACAAAAATCAAAACTTTTTTATTCAATTTCTAGCATACGCATAAATTAACTAATAAGGTAACTTTATTATTATTATTATTATTATTATTATTCCTTCCAAGTTTTAGGCCAAGGCCTGTTACGATCCTATAGAAAATTTTCCCTGCAGCGTTTCATAGGACGGCCCAGAGATCTTCGTCCTCTTGCTATATAATTATAAACAGCTTTGTGGATAATAATAATTATTATTATTATTAAGATGCTTTAAACAGAAACCTCTAGCGGCAAATCATTTTGGGTTGAAAGAGAATCACTGTAGTGTGGAATAATAATAAATAAAATTATTATTATTATTATGGCTGAATTATACATTTATTTTACATTCCAATACATTCTTTCGATTGGGAGTGGAATTAGGCTACTTATATTTAATTTTTAAGTATAAACTTTTTTTTTTTTTCCTGATTCTGGCATCGAAGACAGTACCTACGACATTCTAATCTATCGCTCAACTTCTCCAATTTCTGTCATCTAGTTAGGTTATGAGAGAAAATCTTTGAAAAATATGGCGTCTTTACCTTAATCTAATGGTAGTGTCCTCCTCTAGCTCCGATGTTCGCAGGTTCGATGCTGTTTTCAGGACTTTCTGAGGAGGAAATGTTAGAATCTGTCGGTCCTACATTAAGTGCACGCACAGATTTAAACGTACAATTGTATCAGCACACGCCCTCAGAGAAGAAATATGTGGTATTAAACACATCAAATCCTTGAAGAACTGTCGGTAAAATGACATTTCAATCATTCGATGTCAGACCAGACACAATTTTGACTTCATTTTTAGAAATGTTTTAAACTTCTTTGTGCTTTTTAAACGTAAAAAAAACTCATTTTTTGTGCTAATTCTGATTGTTATTAAATATATTGGATTTCAGAGTTATTGAAAAATTGTACACGTTGTTATATTTAAATTTTGTTTATCCCATTACATAAGTTATATCGCGTCAAATCGGAGTTCTCATTTTTTTAAGGTTAAATATCAGGTTTTTAGCTTCTGTATAATCACCTTGTCTTGTTTATGTATTAACGGTTCTTCACACAATTGTTATACAAATCTCAATTTTCTTAATAATTACGTCACAATAACACATAAATTATCAACTGTTCTCCATACAATTCTCTAAGTTTACCAATTTTTTTTTGTCGGAAATTAATAAACAGCACAGTAGAATAAACACGCGCGCGTGTCGTAATGTTGAGTTCTGTTCCGCTAATCTTAATCCCCGTTTATTATTGAAAACATGCACCTTTCATTCATCCGTTCCGAAAGATAAATTATCAACTTCTTCCCTTGTTTGTTCTCACTCCGCAAAGTACTATTTTAGTTAAACTAGAGCCAAAGAAGAACGAATTCTCTACGCTTTACTTCGTGATTTTCAAATCCATCGAGCATCAATAACACAGTAGTGTAGCGTGACATAATCTTTGTTATTGTTTAGCCAGTGCAATTATAAAGGCCTACGGATTTATAGAGAGTATAAGACCGAGTTAAATGAAACCAGCTTACAATCGATATCCAATAAAAACAAAGCAAGGTTGCCTGCTTACCCTCATAGTAACGGAATGCATAAAGTAATAATCAGAGATTTTATCTCCATGCTCATTGAAATATTTCAATAATAATAATCGTCCAGGGATTAAGCCTGAATTGTTAAAATTATTCAGATCATCTTCTGTGTGGGAGTCCAAAAATTCTCCTTCCGTGTGGCTTATAATTTAGCAATAATTTTGGAAATCTTCCTTCTGGCATTCTATCAATATGTTCTTTCCGGTCGTTCCTATATTTAACTATTCGGTCTGTAAGTTTGAAAATATCTGGTTCCTTTCTTATATCTTCGTCCTTTTTTTTATCCACCAGAGTATTCATTCATAGTGTTCTACTCAAGAGCAGGTCTTTCACTGCAAACTCAGCATTCTCCACTCTTTCCTTAACTCAGCTTTCCTTTTTGTATCTGCATACAAACCATTTATTTTTAATATTGTCTATCATCTGATGTCTTTTTCTGCCTCTAACTTTCTTTCCGTTGACCATTCCTTCTACAGCATCCTTCAGCAGGCAGTTTCTTCTTAGCTAGTGGCCAATCCTCTTCTTTATGAGTTCCAGCATTGTTCTGCTTTCACCCACTCTGTCTAGCACATCTTTATTTCTTACTTTGTCCATTTTATACGTTCCATTCTTCTCCATATCCACATCTCAAAAGCTTCCAGTCGCTTTTCCTCATTCCGTCGTAATGTCCAAGTCTCTGAGCCATACAATGCTACACTCCACACAAAAGCACTTCACTAGCCTCTTCCTTAATTCTTTTGCCAAAGGTCCGCAGAAAATGCTTCTCTTCTTGTTGAAAGCTTCTTTTGTCATTGCTATCCTCTGCTTGTCCACCGCTGTGGTCTCGAGGTAGTGTGCTGCCTTGTCACGCAGCGGGCCCGAGATCGATCCCCGGTCGGGGCAATTTTTCTGGGTGAGGTTTTTATCGGGGTTTTTCCTCACCTGTAAGACAAATGTCAGGAAAACTTTAAGGCCCAAATGGTCGCCGCTAGTAAGGCTTACTAGCTTTATAAAGTAATGTTAAAATTCCCAATAAATGTCTTCTTAAGTAAGAAGCCGCCATTTGCAAAGATAGAAGCAATGGTTTCAAAGCATTTGGTGAGAGGGAATTACAACGTATATAAGAGAAAAATTTGCGTCTAGATCGCAACTCGCCTCGGTAGCTCAGTTGGTAGAGCATTTGGCCCGGCAAGCCAAAGGTCCCGGGTTCGAGTCTCGGTCTAGGCAAAAAATGTTCTCCTCTAATATAAACAATTTTTTATTTAATTAAACTCAGGATTTTTAAACTGGCCCAAACCCTCTGGCGGCACTATGGCCCTGGGGTCGACTCAGCCTCTAACGGAAATGAGTACCAGACGCTTGTTCTGGGGGTAAAGGCGGCCGTCACGCAGGGCTGACATAAAGTGCCGATTGTCTAGAAAAAGTGGGAACCTTAACCTACTACTACCCCAAGGGCCTCCGGGTCTGTTGTGGAATCACTTTACTTTACTTTTTTATTTAATTAAACAAACTAATCAGTTGATTTGGAAACAATTAAATTAATATTTTTAATACCTCACCTCATATCCTTTATTCTTCTAGACAGCAGTTTCGGAGCTATATCTCCATCATCAGTAGCCTCCCTTCGACTGATGTTACATCGTTTCTTGGCAGTTTTCTTCTTTCTTCTATCGGTAGACCGATGAATCTCTGGATTGATCCACTGATAGAAGAAGTAAACTGCCAAGAAACAACATAACATCAGTCGATGAGAGGCTACTGATGATGGAGATATAGCTCCGAAACTGCAGTCTAGAAGAATAAAGGATATGAGGTGAGGTATTAAAAATATTAATTTAATTCTTAATTTAAACCTCAGTGTTCTTTCTTTCCCTGTGAAAGTTAAATATATTGATTTGGTGTTTACTTGATGAAAATCCATGATGTATTTAATAAATAAAACTATCAAAGTTTTAATAATTCTTGCATTCAGTAGCAGGTTTACATTGTTGGATAAGAAATGTAATGAGCAATACAGAGGGTTGTATTAAATTGACAAATGTACCATTAAACGAAGAAAATTTCAACAAAGAGTTTAAACATATCTTAAACACTGCTAGATTAAATGGTTTTGATAAAGAATTAATTATAAATAAGTTGAAGAAATTCAAACACAAAAAAAGACTTAATGAATATACTACTCTACAAAATTGCAAAGAAAAGAAAAAATACAAGAAAATTACTTACCATCCTGAAATGCATAGGAAATTTCAAAAAAATTTTGACAAATACAACATTTCTTTGGCACCAATAAATAAATTTAGTCTGGGTAATCTTCTAAGTACCAATAAAAAAGTCAATGTTCCAGACAGTAAGAAATGTGGAATTCATCAAATAAATTGTGAAGATTGCAATAAAATTTATATAGGAAAAACAAAAAGGAATTTGGAAATTCGGACAAAAGAACATTTCAGAAATATTAAAAATTGTGAAATTGAAAAATCTGCAATTGCTGCACATAGTTTATTAGAACATCATAAAATTGGAAGAGAAGCTAAACTTTTAAAACAAGTAGAGAAACCTTTGGAATTGACAGTTTGGGAAAAAATATACATTCAGAAAAACAAAAATAGATCAATGAATTTTGATATCCCTAACGAAATTACATTGATTTCGAAGTTCATAAATTCAACCATAGATGGCAGCACTGAAGATGGCGACAATAGAATAGTTGACGGCCAAAGAATTTCGTCAGTTGGAGTTATGGCTGAAGATGAACATGACTATGTTTGAAATCGCGATATCATGGAAGCATGAATCCTATGAGGTGAGTTGTTTAAACAATATGTTCTCCGATGAATTTTAATACAGAGGGTTGTTTCTGATTTCTGAAAACAAATGATTTTTGAGTTTTACCTTAAGAAAAACCATGTCTCCACCATCGATCATGCTCTATTTGATGGCCCTTCACCCGAGCTATGGCTCGGTATCAGAGTTTCCACTGCAGAAGACTCTTACGCAGCACAGCCATATCTAGAAGTTCCCACTCCTCTTTACACGCTCTCCAGAGACCGTCTATTGTTCGAGGACGCCTCGTTCCCAGTGCCCTTTTGAAGAGTCCAAAGGCACAAAAGTCCATTGGTGATGCATCAGGAGACTTCACTGGGATGTTGCTGAATGGAATAGCATGTATTCCAGTTTCCTGCTCCATTCTCTCCAGGAACGCCAGGGTTGAACCCCAAAGTGTGACTGTAGGCCTTGTCTTGGTGCACTCAGACTTGGTTTTTGTCTGTACCACAGAGAGCTGGGATTTCAGTCTGGTAAATTGGGGTGAGAACTTCTTCCTGGTAGTACTGGGAGTTGATTTTAGTCTTTTTAGGCTACTCTACAAATGGTCATTTTTCCATTGTAGCAATATCCCATGATGACCATAAATCCCTTGAAGAAATATTGATTAGTTGTTTCTTGACTCACCTCATACCTCCAAACTCCCACACAGACTCAAGTTTCTTCACTTCACTTGTGACATTCTCAATGCTGTATTACGTTCACAACTGATGTCCAACGGCCTCTTCCAGTTGTGAATGTAATACAGCATTGAGAATGTCACAGATGAAGTGAAGAAACTCGAGTCTGCTTGGGAGTTGGGAGGTATGAGGTGAGTCAAGAAACAAATAAACAATAAACGTCATAGTGTTATTTCCTACCTACATACCCTTTAAGAAACTTTCTCTGCATTCAGCATACCACATTTAAAAAAAATGTTCACCCATTTCTCTATAGTAAATTGCCTAGGGTTTGTTGCAGTCTCTGTAGACTCCCACAAATTTTGCTTCACTACCAACTCAAAGGAAGAAAAAATTTTGGATGCCCCATAACTAGATGAAAGGATATGGTCTCTAGATGTGGAAACAGGTCTATGGTCTAATTACATGATGTATTTAATAAATAAAACTATAAAAGTTTTATATGATTTTCATAAATATTTATTTACTAAATATAAAAACAGACTGTTAAAAAATATACTAGTCATTATCACTGTCAGGATCACTGTACTTCTCAGCATAATCATCATCATCATCTACACCATCTGTAATGTCAATCACATCTTCTGGAACGTCCTGTTCGAGGAAAGCCTTTGTTACAATGCACTTGGTCATGTAGCAGTTACAGGGAACTGGATGAGCAATCTTCTCCGGATCTAATTCCGTAAACTCAAGATTATAATGTCTATGATTATCAGCGCTTCTCTCAACTTTCAACTGCCAGCTTATCGGAGTTCCCTGCTCTACATCCGCTCCATCAGCCAACATGATCACAGTCTGCTTCCAATGTGTGACAGGTTTATTCGGCGCCGTTGACAAAACAACATCACAGCCTGGAAACTTGCAAGTAAACCATACACAAAGTCCCTGGTATCTGCCTTCGCGATTTGCAACAGCTACAAATGAATTCGATAAACAATCTAAATCTTCTGAAACCAACTTGTTTAGATTGAATTTATAAATTTCACTTGCATCACTTATTATATCTGTTTCAGAAACATGAAAAATTTGAGGTTCTTGACTTTTTTGTAGTCTCCACTTGCGGCCAACAGTCTGCATGCGACAGCCAATGACATCGTCCCAGAAGTCGTAATGCTGGGGAAGGCTGCAAGGTGCGCACCAGAGGGTTGCTTCTTCTGGAAAGAGTTTGCCATCTGGCCTCAGATGTCGGTCACGTGCTATCAGTACAGAATCTAACATTCCTTCGTGCAGTAGATAGAACCCCATCCACTCTGATACAATGACATCCACCTTTTCATCGTTGGGCAATTTCACATCTTCTACACTTTGTTTTAACACCTGTAACATAGCAACTAACAAAAATGAAGTTTCTTCAACTGAACCACTAGTAAGGTTAAAAATTTAATTATATTCCCTAAATATATTTCTTTTCTCCTCTACTATTTAATTTTGTACTAGAGCATGCCATCAAATCTTTAGAGGATGAGGAAGGCCTACAACTCAATGGTATTAATAAGCTGTTAGTTTATGCCGATAATGTAGTCTATTGGCCGATAGCGAGGAGATACTAAAGGACAACATGCACATACTATTGAGTAACACTAAGGAATTAGGACTGGAAGTAAATATCAATAAAACTAAATATATGGTCACATGCAGAAATACATTATTTCATGGAAATGGACAGCTAATGACAAATGAGGGAAATTTTGAGGAAGTGGCTGAATTCAAATACCTAGGAACAATAATCACAAATAGGAATGAGATGCACAAAGAAATTAAACATAGGTTCAATTCTGGAAATGCATGCTATTATGCATTGCAGAGACTTTTGACGTCCCAACTCCTTTCAAAAGACGTTAAGCTGAAAATATATAAAACTATTATTCTACCAGTTATATTATATGGGTGCGAAACATGGACTCTTACATTAAGAGAGGAAATGTAGATTACGAGTATTTGAGAATAAAGTTCTTAGGAAAATTTTTGGACCAAAGAGGGATGAACAGACAGGTGAATGGAGAAGACTACATAACAATGAACTACATGGTCTTTATAAGAAGCCAAATATAATAAGAACAGTTAAGTCTCGTAGACTGCGATGGGCAGGACATGTTGCATGTATGGGGAATGAATGATAATGCATGGAGGCTTCTTGTAGGAAAGCCAGAGGGAAAACGCCCAGTTGGTACACCAAGCATGAGGTGGGAGAACAACATTAACTATGATTTGAGGGAAGTAGATTATACAGGGAATGATTGGAAAACATCTCAGGATAGGGGTGTATGGAGAGCTTATGTCCGCGCGGCCATGAACCTACGGGTTCGATAGTGCCAGTGAGTAAGTAAGTAAGTAAATATATTTCTTTTTCTTCTTCTTCTTCACCTCCACCTCCTCTTTTTATTAAGAAAAGTCTTGTTTCTGTTACCATTTAAGGGAAATTTAATTCATATTTCTATTTATGTAGTTCGAATCAACCTTCCGAAAAGAGGACATGATAAGAGGATGATGTTTAGAGTTTGGATTTGTAAGCGAAATTCACGTTTTGTTTTATGCATTAAAAAGTATGCGGAAATGATTCACATGTTATGTGGTCCCTTCACAGACAATTTGAGCAGTATTTGATAATGCATAGAAATGCATATTCTGGGGGAAAATGCTTATTTTAGATTTTTAATACATGGAGAAGCAGGAAAATGGCAGTTGGAAATATGGCATAGCAAAAGCATCGAAAACAATTTAAAAGATACACTACAAAGATTTTTGCAAAAATCAAAATCTCCAGAATTTGCTTAAAATTTTAAATGACGGTGTTATTTTGAATTAATGTAGAATTTTGTACTATCTAGCATTTAACACTTTGAGTCCGGAGGTGGTACTAGTACCATGCCATTTAAATGACACTAAAGCCAGAGAAAATTAAATCCCTGTCATGATAGTGCCGGCAGATTTATAGGGGTGTTTTTCTGAACCAGAAAACACCCCTGTAAATCTGCCCACACAGGCATGCCAAGGGATTTAATTTTCTCCGGCTTCAGTGTCATTTAAATGCCGTGGTGCTAGTACCACTGCAGGACTCAAAGTGTTAAAAAATACCTTTTTTTGAGGTTATGGGAACTGGTATTAAGAAATTGTACAAGAAAATGACAATATTAAAGCATATGGCAATATTGCAATTTGCAAATTTCATAGATCTCTGTCTATAAATAGTGCAGATAGTAATACAGGGTGGACCGCTCGAATGGACCTAATTTCAATTGCTTGTTACTGGCAAACGGTTGAAGATAGAAACTTAAAACAACGTTCATATTACAGAAAAACTCACCAAGTTTTGATATCCAGATCACCACATCTCTATATGAGCCCCAGCAGTCACTGTGACGATATCAAAGCGATGAACAATTTCTTGCCAAGTACGTTGGAGTATGTCTTCTGGAATGTTCTCAATAGCCTCTATGATGCGCTCACGAAGATCACGAAGGTCTTTGACTGGGGTGGTGGTAAACTTTATCTTTGACATAGCCCCAGAGAAAGAAATCCAGTGGTGTTAAATCGGGAGATCTCGGGGGCCACGCGATTGGTCCTCCCCTACCAATCCAACGGCCAGGGAAAATGTTGTCCAAAGTCGTACGAACTTCATTGGACCAGTGGGGAGGAGCACCATCTTGCTGGAAAACGATGTTAGGCTGCAGTTGTTCAATTTGTGGAAAGAAGAACTGCTCCAGCATGTCAAGATATGTGGTACCACGAACAGTTTTCTCGGCGAAGAAAAACGGTCCAATGACCTTATTATGTGACAAACTGCACCAAACATTCATCTTCGGACTATCACGAACATGCTCTTGAATAGCGTGAGGATTCTCCGATCCCCAGATCCGCACATTATGCCGGTTTACCTTGCCTGACAAATGGAAAGTGGCTTCGTCCGAGAAGAAAATCTTGGTCATGAAGTCAGGATCAGCGCCGAGACGGTCCAGCATCGTATTGGCGAATTCCACTCGTTTCGGCATGTCATTCGGCTCCAGACGTTGCACTAACTGCACTTTATATGCGTGCAGTTTGAGGCGTTTGTGGACAATCCGTTGTAATGTCGATTTTGGTATTTGAAGTTCCCGCGAAGCTCTTCTTAATGACTTCCGGGGGCTTCGCTCAAATGCGGCTTGAACATTTGCTACCATTTCATCGGATGCTCTGCGACCACCACCATGCTTCTTCAACACAGATCCTGTAGCTAATAATGTATCACGCCACTTCTTTATGCTTCTAGCAGTTGGAGCATCACGGTTAAACACACGCCGGAACTCCCTTTGAACTCTAATGATTGATTTAAACTCCGCATACCACAAAACAGCTTGCGCTTTCATCTGCGGAATCGCCATTTTCACAAACAATTAAATCTAAGAACGAGAAACGTATCTTTGTGCCATCTACCGACAGGATTCGAAACTTGGTGAGTTTTTCTGTACTATGAACGTTGTTTTAAGTTTCTATCTTCAACCGTTTGCCAGTAACAAGCAATTGAAATTAGGTCCATTCGAGCGGTCCACCCTGTATTTTAATAATTAAATGAATCATGAAAACAGCTGATGATGACAACAATGTGTTGCTGATACTGCAGTGCTGTTTAAAAAAACATAGAAGTATGAGGTAAGAAGAAATCACGATTCATTTAATTATTATTAATTGAACCTCATAATGTTAAAAATTCCCAAATTAAATATATAAAAGTAATATTTTATTTTATAAAGTGATATTTTGAGGTTATTTTAATTATATTATTTTTAGTCTGATCATCTTACCTCAATATTAATGTTGATTTGTTCTTGAACATGTTTCGATTATATCACAATCATCATTAGCATCTTGCCCAACTGGTTAGATTTATGTTGTACACCCTGGATGTCAGCTCCATCCTGTGGTTGGCCAAAGAACCTCCAAACAAGGTCACGCTCCGTCAGTATTTCAAAATTCATAACTCTGTTTTTGTTCTTCTGAATAAATTATTAAAACAGTTAGAAAATACAAAAGAGCTGACTATTTGGGAAAAAATCTATATTCAGAAGAACAAAAACAGAGTTATGAATTTTGAAATACTGACAGAGCATGACCTTGTTTGGAGGTTTCTTTGACCAACCACAGGATGGAGCTGACATCGACATCCAGGATGTGCAACATAAATCCAATCAGTCTGGGCAAGGTGCTGATGATGATTATGATATAATCGAAACATGTTCAGGAACAAATCAACATTAATATTGAGGTAAGATGAAAAACAGACTAAAAATCATTTAATTTAAGTGTAAATAGGAATTATCTTACTGGCAACTGTTCATTAAAAAAAAAACCTTTATAATTCCTGAGACATTGTTCTCCTCTGCTACACTAGTGATTATATTAGCAACACTGCTAGGCTCCACTGCATATACTACTCTGGCACCTGCCTGAGCACATAAAACAGACAGAATACCTGCAACAAAACATCAGTAAGTTGCTATAGCACATATCTCTTGGAAAATATTATTACAATGTATTTTTGTTAATTACACTCGTCAACATGATTATTGTACTTAATGCAGTTTTTTATCGTGTTTTCAAATATGTATTCAGAATTTCTCCATCACCCACAGTTTTTTTTATTTCAATTCCAATTAATGGATTTAAATTATTATTTTTTAATAAACGTTTTTTCATCCATTTGTCCATTGCAAAAATAAAACCAAATAAGCTAATTGAGGAGATATCAGCTATGGAAAAGAGATATCAAGGCAAATGGACTCCTAATATGTTGGCCGATTATTGTTGGACCATCAAGAGGGAGGCTCCACAGTAGAAATATAGCAGAAAATCGTCATTATTTACTTTCTAGGTGAGTCCGAATGTTCGAAAATTGTCTAGTTACGAATGTAGAAAATATTAAAGTGCTTGAAATTATAAATTCCTGTCTCTCAGAAACCTTGTGTGATGGAGAAAAACTGATATCATATTTGAATTCAGGAGAAAAAATACTATCAGAATCACATATTTTTCTTTCTGAAACAAAAAAGTCGTTTCTTGGCAGTTTTCTTCTTCCTTCTATCGGTGGACCAATGAACTTCTGGATCAGGTCAAAATTTGCAGCAGTTTCGAAATTCACGAGTTTATCTTTCTTTTTTTTTTTGGATGTGGATTTTTCCCCTGACCGTGAGTTGTTTCTCTTTATCTGTGTGTTTGATTAGGCTAGCTTTTGTATCGATTAAATGTTTTCAGATCAAGCATGGGCTGCTACAGCTGACTTGTCCACTTCACCCTTTTTTACATTTCTAAGATGTCCTTTCAATCTAGTTTTTAAATTTCTTTTTGTTTTTCCTATATAGATTTTGTCACAATCCTTACATTTGATCTGATACATGGTATATCCACTTCTCTCTCCCACTGTACACTGATCCATTTTTAAATCTAAAGGCTTCAGTTTTTTAATGTAACAGTAAGTCCCCAGATCATATAACATGTCAATAAAAACTCCTGGCCTAGATGGCCCTTAGCCTACCAGCCGGCTGCTGGCCTCACATCCACACGTGTCAATCACAGAGGTAGATGATCATCAGCCAGTGTTGGGGTGACATGTGGTCAGCATGTCGAGTACCCCAGCCGTTATAGCTGGTTTTCTCAACCTGGAGCCGCTACTTATTGTAGCTATCCAAATGCCTCACGATGCTGGGTGGGCACCGGTCCCATACTGGCCGAAATACCATGAGAAAATTTCTTCCCCCATGGAGACTCGAACCAGCGCAAGTCCCGTAACTCTGCGCCAAGGCTTCCTGCCTTAACCACTCGGCTACGGCGTGGGACATAACATGTCAATAGTATATCTAAATTCTTTTGCATACCATCCATTTTCGTGGAACAACAGAGACATTACAATAGGGATACTTGGCTCACCTTACATTGAAGCATCAATTCCCCTATCTCTAACATCAAACCTAAATCGTCAATAAATGACTTAAACAGAATGGCGACAAAATGCGCACCTGAATATGTCTAGGAAATTTAATTTACGAGATAAGATGTATATTTCCGATTTATTCTCTTTATAACATTTTATATACAGTGCACAGACGAAGTGTATGAAAGCAGTAGGTATTTCATACTCAGCACATTATATCATGAAGGATTGTACTATAACTTACCTTCATTTAGACGCTGAGCGGGCGTGTTAGTTTCGAGTCGACGGACACACTTCAAAATATTTTAATCATCACCCTTACCTCACAGTGAACTACGAAACAATAAAATATGAAGTAACTAAACTGAATAGGAAGAGCAAATTTAATTACCGTAACCACGGTGGACTAGTGGTTATGCTCCTTGCCTCTGGTCCCGAAGGTCGTGGGTTCAAACCAGCCGGGGTTGATGGATTTTTTTTTAGGATGGAAAAATCCAAGGAGCAAGTCCTCCGGGAGGGACTTTAAGCTGTGGTCCCGAGTCTGCAGATTTTCAGGCTCGTAAAAGATCCTTAAGCCTGAATGAAAAGACCTCTAAGCAAAATTTACCGAATTTTCCCGTCCTAGTACTACCTTGGTTTCCTAGATGTCAGTATGAGGCAGAATGCTGATCAAACCACTCAAATGACATCTATACGAAAACAAGTGTAACTAAATTAGTATGGTTCAAATTCTTCCCTGTAGAGGGAGAGTGCCTAAATCTCTGTTAAGGGAAACATGGACTTACAAGATACAAGAAAACACAAAATTGAATATGCCTGAAATAAACTACAGATGTGAGTGACACATGGTAAGTAAAGTAAAGTATTCCCACTACAGGCCTCAGGAGGCCTTTGGGGTAGTGGGAAGTTAAGGCTCCCACTATTTCTAGACAATCGGCACTTGATGTCAGCCTTGCGTGACGGCTGCCTTTACCCCAGAACAAGTGTCTGGTACTCATTTCCATTAGAGGCTGAGTCGACCCCAGGGCCATAGTGCCGCCAGAAGTTTTGGGTCAGTTTAAAAATCCTGACACCATCGGGACTTGAACCCTCGACCTTCCGGCTTGTAGCGCAGTGCCTTAACCACTACGCTACGGCATGCCCCCCGAGTGACACATGGACTGTTCCTGTATTCTCAGGTAGTAAGCCATTGTATCGCTTGCAATTCCCCGTGCCCCCCCCTTTCATCCCTTGCTTTCACTCTTCTAGTCTGTGGACTATACCTGAATTCCCTTAAAATTCTTTACCTAAAATATGAACTTGTTTTAATAGAAAAACATTTTTCATTGTGCAGTAAGTACCTGTTCCAGCTCCGACATCCATGATCACTTTGTCTTTGAAAAGCTCAGCACGCGACAGAATTGCATTTTTGTAACTCTGAGTCCTTACGGAGTCCTTCAACATTAAGTAGTGTACCTGTGAAATCAATACAATTCATTATCAAATTTAATTCAACCTGCAATTAGGATTTTAATAAAATCACTTAAAAAATGTAGACTGTCCTGAAATAATTAGATTAGAATTATAATAATTAGTAGTCTAAGAACAAAGATTGGAAGCAGCTGAGATGAGATTTTTAAGAAATATAGCAGGATATACCCTGCTCGATAAGAAAAGAAATGAAGATATAAGAAAGGAACTAAACATTTTCAAACTTACAGACCGAATAATTAAATATAGGAACGACTGGAAAGAACATATTGACAGAATGCCAGAAGGAAGATTTCCAAAATTTATTGCTAAATTATAAACTGCACGGAAGGAGAAATGTTGGATGCCCACACAGAAGATGGTCTGAACAATTTTAACAATTCTAGCTTTCATGAATCCGGAACGAGCCAACAGGCTTAATCCCTGGATGATGATGATAGTCTGTTTTTGTTTTCAACCTATATCACACAGGTTCTCAAAAACCCCACAGAGAGTCGCAAAATTTTAAAATTATAAAATAAATAAAACAGCCATTCAGAAATTCTCTACGCAACATATTTTATCTTCTACTTCATGAAATTGAGCCTTTTGACCTGTTTTCACAACAAGTGGGATTTAATGAATCTTACCATCTAGTAAATGGGTGTCCAACACTTCTATGTTCTATTGGTTTGTACTTTAATAACAGCTGAGGGATTCTATCTGTAGGCATTCTTTTAATGTGTTCATACCAGTTGTTTCTCATATTGTCAATTCTATTTTTTAAATTAAAAATATATATTTGCAAAAAAAGATTGTACATTTTGAGAAAGACTTTACTAATATAATGTATAACAATGCTCAGTTCATTTTTCTGGCTAGTAATAATTTGAAAGTGGACATCTGCTAACAACGCATAATTTACTCTTCCGACTTAGTAATGTCCACCGCTGTGGTCTCGAGGTAGCGTGCTGCCTTGTCACGCAGCGGGCCCAGGTTCAATCCCCAGTCGGGGCAGTTTTTCTGGGTGAGGATTTTATCGGGGTTTTTCCTCACCTGTAAGACAAATGTCAGGAGAACTTTAAGGCCCAAACAGCCCCCAAAATCATATGGTCATCATCATCATCATCCTTCACCGGTGTGGAAAGCAACGGGAAGCTACCACACCTACAATTCCCTAGTAAAGCTGCAAGCACAGCATGAAAATGCTATGATTGCAGGGAAGGATCTGCCTTCAGGCAGAATTACTATGGATGGATGGTCTTAGTAACAAACACAGAATTCAAAATTGTCAGAACATTTGCCCTAAGATATAATCAAAATAATTTTAAAATTTTATTTCAGTATTTATCATAAGTAATGCCATGAGTGATTTCCAAATTATTGATAAATTCACGACTCACAAAGTTTTTGATTTAATTGTGAATGTTGTCATTCCGATTTTACAGATATCTCCGCCATCTAGCGGAAGTTTCTTAAGCGTCCGCGCATGAGCACGATTCTGTTGCGACAATTTGCGTACGTAGATATTTTATAATTGTGAAAAATGTATAAGTATCGTTGGAAAACATTTAAGATAGTACGAAATGTTTGTACAACTGAAAAATATGTAAAGCAATAGTATTACAAGAATGTAGTATGGAAAGTCATAGGTCGAAGTATACTAAACTTGAGCCAACGTTGTCATTTATTCAAAAGTAATCAAATTAACTAGACTTGGTACATATGAAGTCACTTGAAAATAATGAATTATAACTAGAATTAATGAAAGCTTAGGCCTACTCCACATAAGAAACTAGGACATTAATGTGGGATTGTCTTAAACATAGAAAACCAGGTGGTCTTCCACTACTTACATCAAGGTCTCCATAACTCTCGAAATATTCTGTTTCACCTGTACCGCTAACAGACATGATTAAGTGATTTCTTGGCGGGAAAAAAAAACAAGTAAATTAAAACTCAATTCTGATCAGGGATTAGTCTATGATATGTTGCGGTGTTTAGTTTTTTTAATTTCATATCAATACACACACTCGTTTGTAAATTGGCTAGCATGGTTTTCCTCCCTTCTACAGTATAACCAATATAACAAAAAATACACTTAAACAGTTCCAAATAATAGGATCACACAATTATATATACATTAACTATTCGTTGTATAAGTTTGAAATCTTAATCCCAACATATAATTAAAATTTTTACTTATTATAATTAAAGAATATCCAAATTCTTATACATTACGTAATATAGACAAGATTGTGTTGGTTAATCTGATTGAATTGTTTTGAGTGACATCTGGTGACCAATATATTAGCATAGCATTTACCTTTGGTTTTCTCTGAATAGCATGGCATAAGACATCCATGTGCTCTGTGGCCATAACCTCTACGAAGGTTATCAAGTTATCTGTGGGACCAGTTTTTTTTTTTGCAATACCGCTGTGGTCTCGAGGTAGCGTGCTGCCTTATCACGCAGCGGGCCCGGGTTCGATTCCCGGTCGGGACAAGCTTCCTGGGTAAGGTTTTTTTCAGGATTTTTCCTCACCTGTAAGCCAAATGTCAAGAAACTGAGGCCCAAACGGTCCCCGAACCGAACATCATCCCACGGTGTGGAAAGCTACCACACTTATAATTCCCTAGTAAAGCTGCAAAGCATAGCATGAAAATGATTGCAGTGAAAGACCTGCCTTAGCCCAGAACACTATAGAATAGACCCTAATATTTCCTGACCAATGATAAATTCTACAGCCCAGAATTGTGCTACCCCAATGATACGAAGGATGATAAAATAACAAAGCTCCAGAAGAGCCTTAAATCCAGTGGCAGCTCTTATGCTTACGCTGGATGTTCACCATATTACTCTTAAAATTAAGTTAATATAGTGTATAAGAGAATTGAAAGACTCAAATGCCATTGGAATAGACCAAATGTATTGCTCAGAAAGAGAGTATAGAGAGAAAAAAAAATGTTAACGATTCCATCCATAGTAATTCTGCCCGAAGCCATGCTATGCTTGCAGCTTTACTAGGGAACTGTAGGTGTGGTAGCCTCCCACTGCTTTCCACACCGGTGAAGGATGATGATGATGATGATGGCCATATGATTTCGGGGACCGTTTGAGCCTTAAAGTTTTCTGACATTTATCTTACAGGTGAGGAAAAAACCTCGCCCAGAAAAACTGTCCCGAACGGGGATCGAACCTTGGCCCGTTGCATGACAAGACAGCACACTACCTCGAGACCACAGCAGTGGACTCAACAGAAAATATTAGCCAAAAATACAAGAAGGAAAATTAAGAATATGAAATTAATTAAATTAGAAGGATATGGTACTAAAAAAAAGTTACACTTGCTATAAAGTGTTTTATATATATAAGTGTCCACTGCTGTGGTCTCAGGGTAATGTTGCTGCCTTGTACGCAGCGGACCTGGGTTCAATCCCCAGTCAAGACAAGTGATGGTTTTTTTTTCAGGATTTTTCCTCACTGTCAGGAAACTTTAAGGCTCAAACGGTTCCTGAATATCATCTGGCCATCATATTCATTAAGTTTAGTATGATGTGTGCAAATGATCTGTTTAATTTTAATGTTGTAACCTGGAGGAGGCCCAGATTTTGAGGTGATCCCTCATTCCAAGAAGACCTATGTCCTGTGTGGTCAAAAAAGTATGGTTGTGATCCATAGTTAAAACCCTCTCCCAACAGGTTGTGGCACCTTAAGGCCAGGGTGGAATGTGGCACGTAAAAGTTTAAATCTATCACAACAGAACTTGTCCAGCTTAAGGGGAGATTAAAAGGTGATTTTAGTAAAAAAAAATCTCAAATTCAATTTTTTGTACCTTTAAATAGTTTGAAATATTCTGCACAAATTGATATAAAATAATAATATTGATATATGCTCATTTTAAGTATTTTTAAACAAATTTTTAAAAGTAAGGCTGCATCACTAATTTCACACAAGTGTTTTACTTAAACTGGTTTTTTCGACAAACTAAAATTTTCATATAAATGACCCATTTTCTCAGAAACTATAAGATGTAAATGTATGAAAATATTTGAGCATGTATAATACTTACATCTGTTGATATGGAACCACTTTGTTGCTCTTACAATTACTGGTTATTTTTTAAAATGAAAACTTGCAAAAATTTTAAAAAAATTGAAGTTTAGAAAAAAATTATTTTTCCAAAAGTAAGAAGAAAATTAACTCATAAGCGCTTCAGTAAACTTATCAAACATGTATCTGAACAGTGTAAAAAATTCACATTATACCTCAAATAGTTGATGAGAAAATGGGTCTCAAAGTTTTACATTTTAACATTGTTGGGATAAAGATTTTAAATCTCCCCTTAAATCTTTACTCTTTGCAAATAATTAGCATGGTAAGCAGTAAAGTCTGATTAACAGTATCTGTACATTAACAGCCGCAAATCTGACCTTTTGATCATAAATCTTCAAGCTGAATTTCTTACCTCAGCTGGTCTGCACCTATTTTAAATCTCGTTCAGGTAACGGTCTGCCAAGCTCCGTTACAATTTATTCTATTTCGTATTTCTTGTAATTCATCACTGTCATTAGTAATCATTTTGCCCAAAATATGAAAAACTCTTTACTACTTCAAAAGTGTTTGTGTCTATTAATATGGAATTAATAAAATGTGGAGGATTTTTTTTAAACTGAGATTATTACATTTTTTAAATTTATGTTGGAAACAAGCAACAATACCAGAAACCTGGACAACAGCAATAGTACAATCTATTTTTAAGAATGGAGAACGTAGCGACTGCAACAACTTCAGAGGAATAAGCATTTTAACTGCAGGCTATAAAATATACTCAAGAATCTTAACATTTAGGTTAAAACAAATAGCAGAGGTAATGTTAACAGAAGAACAAAGTGGATTCAGACCAGGGTGTTCATGTATGGATAATATATTTACGATAAAAGAATTTATAAACAAAAGAAGAGAATATAACAAGGAAACACACATAGCTTTTATTGATTTTGTCAAGGCATTTGATAAAGTAGATAGAGGACAATTTTAAAAGAAAATGGAATTCCGAAACACTTAATAGCAGCTATAAAGAGTTTGTACTGGAACACAAATTTTGTTATAAAAACTAGAAATGAAGTAAGTAAAAATAAAATTCATACTAATCAAGGAGTTAAACAAGGATGCAGTATCTCTCCAGTTTTGTTTAACCTATACATCAATGATATAACAAAAAAATGGAACGAATAAAGGAATAAAATTAGATAAAACACACTACTTGAAAACATTATTATACGCTGATGACCAGGTAATAATAGCAAATACGGAAGATGAACTTCAAAGGAATATTTTTAAATTACATAATATATGTGAACAACATAATCTCAAAATATCCATAGAAAAAACTAAGGTAATGACATTCCAAGGGAAAAATCAAATCAGATCTAAAATAGTAATAAGAAACAAAATCATAGAACAGGTGAACCATGTCAATTATCTAGGATGTGACATTTCATTTAATTATGATAATGATATAACTAATAAAATAGCAAAATTCCAGGGAATATGTGGTACGATAAAACGATCACTAAATAACAAAACAACAAGAGAGACCCATAACATTATACATTTTTATCTTTGTTTCTTTTCTAATTTTATTTTTGAATGTTCTCTGTATTTTTCCACCCTTCCACCATCCTTGTCCTGCGAAGCGCTCGTAACGCTTCCAGGAGACATTCATCTTACTGAGAAGCTTCATGGAAATGCCAGATAATCAAATTCAACTGTTCTAATTTTATTTTTTTGTAATTCCGTCAAAGACCAAGTTTCACTTCCATATGACGAAATATTCTGTATTATGCTCTTATAAATTTTCATTTTAGTTTCCTTTGTAATATTTTTGTTCCAAATTATTCCATGTAATGTCTTAGTTGCATTTTTTGCCATTGCAATTTTAGTCTGTACATCTCTCTCACAGGTACCTAAACTTGTAATTATTGACCAAAGATATTAAAAAAATTCACATTTTTTTATTTTCCCTGTCTCAAGTATGAGTCATCCACATTCTTTCCCGAGCACATATATTCTGTTTTCTGTAAATTTATATTCAGTCTCCATTTTTTATATTCTTCCATTAGTTTATTTATCATATATTTCATATCATCTTCATCCTCTGCAAACAATAATGAATGCAGTACTTTTCCTCCTATAGGAATACCCATTTCAGAACATTTTTTATACCATAAGTTAAGAGCCTGGTCTAAATAAACTACACATGATTTATTTATAAAATAAATATATATTCTATATACCAGCAACTTGGACCATAAATTCAACTTGCTGAGGAATTTGTTTAGTTTATACAGTTTCTGTGTGACGGACCTTCCTTTTCTCCCAAAGTCTAACCCTTATCCATGTCATAAAAAATTTAATAAAAATATCTCTTCTTCTTCTTCGTCAGGCTCTACGACTTCCAGAGGAATGTCTTGGCCTTCTCAACTAGTTTACGCCATTTCTTCCTATCTCATGCAGTAGATTTCAAATCAAAAATCCCCATCTCTCTTAAATCCTCAATTACATGATCCTCCCATCGATCTTTGAGTCTTCCTCTTGGTCTTGTTCCCTATGGCTTCCAATTCAAAATATAAAGTTTTGACATTCCAAGTACCTATCTCTAGTTTATTCATAGTCCTTTTTCTCTGCTGTGGTCGTCTTCTTTGTTTCTGTCCGGCTAAACTTTGTTGAGATGATATAGCGGGAAAATTTTTTACAGTGATAGGTTGCTGGCCTAATGCCCAACCCCCAGCTTGGAGGACCAGGTCATTTGATTTTGGGGTTTCCGTCCCCTAGATCAGTTGCTTTCACTACAGCTGTTGAGTCCAATCTACCCATAAGGACTTCTGGATTGCTTCTTAGTCTGATCACTCACATTTGGCCTGTCCAGCTTGGGAGGCCCTACCTGTAGCTATGCTACTGCTGGCATAGCCCAAAGGATCATTGTAATAAAAATATTTAGTCCCTATTAACTTCAAGATAGCTTTAGAAAGCCCGACAAGAATATTCTAAAACATTATTAAGTTATGTAGATAGGAAATAATACTATGAGTTTTTTAATATTGTTTATTTTTTATTTCACTCACCTCATACTTCATAACTCCTCGCAAACCCAGGGTTTCGTCACATCATTTGTAACATTCACATTCACAAATGATGTGACGAAACCCTGGGTTTGCGAGGAGTTATGAAGTATGAGGTGAGTGAAATAAAAAATAAACAATATTCTAAAACAATTATATATTAAATTTGGGGATTTTTAACATTATGAGGTTCAATTAATAATAATTAAATGAATCATGATTTTCTTCTTACCTCATACTTCTATGTTTTTTTTAAACACAGCACTGCAGTATCGGCGACACGCTATCGTCATCATCAGCTGTTTTCACTACTGAAATCAGTCGTGAAAACAGCTGATGATGACGACGTGTCGCCGATACTGCAGTGCTGTGTTTAAAAAAACATAGAAGTATGAGGTAAGAAGAAAATCACGATTCATTTAATTATTATTCTAAAACATACCTAATTGGAGACAAAGAACCCATAATAGTTCAAGATACTCGTAGTAGTGAAGAAAATAAAATAAAAAAAAACCAAAAACGTTTAAATATCTTATTGAAACCATTTCCAAAATTAATACATAAAGGATATCCGCTCTTAAAATGATCCTCATCAAAACAAAACCATGTGACTTGCTCGCTTTTCATTGGTTATGGACACCGACGTACGATGTAGAAGCAAAAAAGTAGTTAAGTTATGTAAGTAGGAAGTAACACTATGAGGTTTATTTTAATTTTGTTGAGTTGTTTCTTGACTCACCTCATACTTCTTAACTCCCTCGCAATCCAGTTTTCGTCACTGTATTTGTAACATTCACAACTGTTGTGAACATGAACAGCATTGAGAATGTCACAAATACAGTGACAAAATCCGGATCGCGAGGGAGTTAAGAAGTATGAGGTGAGTCAAGAAACCAACTCAACAAAATTAAAAAAGTAGTTCCCTTTATTAAATTAAAAACATGTCCTCTGAACATACTTGTTATTCTTTGTGAATGAAAATAATAATAATCAAAACATAGAATAATCTAAAATGTACCTAATTAATAATTACAATTTAAAATAGTTTATTACATATCTATGATGCATTTGAGTAATGCTTCAGTCGATTCTGGTGGAACAAAATGGCTGAATGTGTCACCATCTAAACTTTTAAAACACAAGTCTGGTAAACCTTTGACTAGTGGTCAAAAAACAGTTATTTTAAATGTATTCACGAGTTCAGTGAAAAACCTCACCAACTTTCTTGTAATCTACCTCATTCAACGATCACATGTCTTATATATTTCACATGTGCTCCCCGTCAATGTGACAGCAATTGTGGCACAAATGGCAGAAGAATACAATTGGCATTTGTTTATTTTAGGATCACTCTAAAAATGGATAAGGTATAGGGAAGATTGAAACAATGTACAGCATAAATCATATTTGAAGAGAAAAATTATATGCTCAGACCGGGACTTGAACCCGGAAACCTTGGTTCTCTAGACCAAGTGCTCTACCCTCTGAGCTACCTGAGCAAGTACCGATATAAACACAAATTTTTCTCTATATATGTTGTAATTCCCACCCACCAAATGCTATGAAGCCTTTGCTTCTATCTTTGCAAATGGCGGCTCCTTTATTAAAAAGACATATTTTGGGAATTATACATTACATTACAAATGCCATTACGGCTTTTCTCAATGTTTTTATTATTAATTTCATACATTCTATTTCTAAAGAAATTTCTATAAATTCAAATAAAAGGCTCAGAAAGAAAAAAAAAGTAAATTTCCAATGTTAATTATTGACTTTAAAATCCAGCTATTTCAACAAGAATTAAAATTTTATCAAAAGACATTAAGGGTCGAATGTTTGAACGCATTAGACAGTAAAAGGTGTTCTCTGCTGAGAAAGTTTTATCCTAATACATTTTGCTTACTCAGAAATCTATTCATGCGATAATAATTGTAAGCTACCTGACGAGGTACCTTAAGATCATAGCTCAAGATAGAAACTTATCGTGAAAATCCCGAAGGGAACCGATGTAGTTTGAAACCTTTGCAGCTTTATCCAAGATGTCGGACCTTGAAGACTTCGATCATGTTTTCGGTATATGCGGAGACGAGGAATTTGATAGAGTCTACCAAAGAATTCAACTGGAAGAACAGGAGAATCGGCGTAATATTGCACGATGCAGACATCGTTGTATACGGTATTATATGCAGGACGCAAGCATAAATGCGTTCCTCTATAGCAGACGAAAATAACAGAAGTGGTTTTATCGCTGAGAATTCTGGGTAATTCGTTGCCAATATTACGAAAACGTCAACTTTCATGCATGACCGGTAAGTCGGCCGTTAATTCGATCTCAGCAATTGCTCACGGTGAGTCAGCTCACCAGTGATTGGAAGTAATTTGAGTAGAGACTAATGTATTTACATGCGGCCCTAAGTGTTCTTTCCAGTTTGTTCTGTATTTCACTATTGTTGTGTTTAATTCCTCTACTTTTAGTTGTCTTATTTCTGTGTTATGTTTTTTGTCTGTTCTTTGATATCCTGCTATTGGTCAGCTATTTCAACAAGAATTAAAATTTTATCAAAAGACATTAAAACTTTCTGTGCAATAGAGGAAGGAAAAAGGAGAGAGTTTTTGGATAGCAGAAGATGAATTACATATAAAATTTCATTAATGCTAATAACTTTAATTGAATCACAATATTGGCACCAATATAAAATTAACACAAAACATCGGTTCTTTTGATGCTGGGGTGCAACGTCTATGTAAGGCTCTTCAATTGAACAAGTTTACTGCCAAAGTCACCCAGCAATAACTACAATACATCACAGATATTATAATTAAGTACAAATAAAACAATTCTGAGATTCAGTCAACGGGAATAAAAACCCTACATGTCACTAATAAAAAAATAACATCAACATAAAATTTTATAAGTACAAACTGCGAATGGAACCTCATATACTCCCCCACTTGTATCTATATGGAACATTCAATAAATGATGCAACACTTACATTTAAATTAATATTGGGAAGTAAACATTATGAGGTTATATCATTAATAGTGAGTGGAGAACATATTTTAATCGACTTACCTCATACATTTTCAAACTTCTTTGATACCGACGGTTTCAGACAAAATCATGACTGAAGAAGGACATGATTTTGTCTGAAACCGTCGGTATCAAAGAAGTTTGAAAATGTATGAGGTGGTTCGATTAAAATATGTTCTCCACTCACTACTGATGCAACACTTGTTTCTATTTTAAGAATCGATTAAAATATGTTCTCCACTCACTACTGATGCAACACTTGTTTCTATTTTAAACAATTTTGATTGAAATATGTGACAGTTTATAAGTATCATTTTGGTGAATATTAAAATCATTTTAGACATGATAAAAAAAAGGGTTGGTATTATGCATCAATCGGCTATGTGCCATTATGTAAGTTTTGGGGAAAAATATGATCGAAGTTTAAGGCTCAAATCTATGAACGCATTAGACCATAAAAGTCGTTCTCTGCCTGTACTCTGCTGAGAAAGTTGCATCCAAATACGTTTTTGCGTACTCAAAAATCTGTTCATGTGATAATAATTGTTGAAATTCCTAAGCTACCTGGCAAGGTGACTTAGCAGAGAAACGAATCATGAGCAACCCGATGGGAACCAATGGTAACCGATGTAGTTTGAAACCTTGCCGCGTACCTTGCTGCTTTATCCAAGATGTCGGACCTTGAAGACTTCGATCATGTTTTCGGAATACGTGGAGAAGAGGAATTTGATAGAGTCTACCAAAGAATTCAACTGGAAGAACAGGAGAATCGGCGTAATATTGCACGATGCATACGTCATTGTATACGGTATTATTTGCGGGATGCAAGCGTAAATGCGTTCCTCTATACTTACTTACTCACTGGCACTATCGAACCCATAGGTTCATGGCCGCGTGGACATAAGCTCTCCATACATCCCTATCCTGAGCTAATGCTTTCCAATCATTCCCTGTATAATCTACTTCCCTCAAATCATAGTTAATGTTATTCTCCCACCTCATTCTTGGTCTACCAACTGGGCGTTTTCCCTCTGGCTTTCCTACAAGAAGCTTCCATGCAAGTTAAAATTCATCGGAGAACATGTTGTTTAAACAACTCACCTCATAGGATTCATGCTTCCATGATATCGCGATTTCAAACATAATCATGTTCATCGTCAGCCATAACTCCGACTGATGAAATTCTTCGGCCGTCAACTATTCTATTGTCGCCATCTTCAGTGCTGCCATCTATGGTTGAATTTATGAACTTCGAAATCAATGTAATTTCGTTAGGGATATCAAAATTCATTGATCAATTTTTGTTTTTCTGAATGTATATTTTTTCCCAAACTGTCAATTCCAAAGGTTTCTCTACTTGTTTTAAAAGTTTAGCTTCTCTTCCAATTTTATGATGTTCTAATAAACTATGTGCAGCAATTGCAGATTTTTCAATTTCACAATTTTTAATATTTCTGAAATGTTCTTTTGTCTGAATTTCCAAATTCCTTTTTGTTTTTCCTATATAAACTTTATTGCAATCTTTATATAGGAAAAACAAAAAGGAATTTGGAAATTCGGACAAAAGAACATTTCAGAAATATTAAAAATTGTGAAATTGAAAAATCTGCAATTGCTGCACATAGTTTATTAGAACATCATAAAATTGGAAGAGAAGCTAAACTTTTAAAACAAGTAGAGAAACCTTTGGAATTGACAGTTTGGGAAAAAATATACATTCAGAAAAACAAAAATAGATCAATGAATTTTGATATCCCTAACGAAATTACATTGATTTCGAAGTTCATAAATTCAACCATAGATGGCAGCACTGAAGATGGCGACAATAGAATAGTTGACGGCCGAAGAATTTCATCAGTCGGAGTTATGGCTGACGATGAACATGATTATGTTTGAAATCGCGATATCATGGAAGCATGAATCCTATGAGGTGAGTTGTTTAAACAATATGTTCTCCGATGAATTTTAATGATTATACCTCATAATGTTTACTTCCCAACATTAATTAAATATAATTCCATGCAAGTCTTTCATTCCCCATATGTGCAACATGTCCTGCCCATCGCAGTCTACGAGACTTAACTGTTCTTATTATATCTGGTTTCCTATAAAGACCATGTAGTTCATTGTTATGGAGTCTTCTCCATTTACCTGTCTGTTCATCTCTCTTTGGTCCAAAAATGTTCCTAAGTACTTTATTCTCAAATACTTGTAATCTCCTTTCCTCCCTTAAAGTAAGAGTCCATGTTTCGCACCCATATAATATAACTGGTAGAATAAATGCATTCCTCTATAGCAGACAAAAATAACGGAAGTGGTTTTATCACTGAGAATTCTGGGTAATTTCTTGCCAATATTACGAAAACTACGACTTTCATGCATGACCAGTTTGTGGGTAGCTAATTCGATTTTGCACTTGCTCACGGTGAGTCAGCTCACCCAGTGACTGGAAGTAATTTGGGTAGAGACTAATGTATTTGCATGCAGCCCTTAATCATGAATCCCTTGAAACTTTACCAGTGCCATTATATAAGTATGCAGTCTGCTATGGTTAGGTTCCGCATTAAAGAATCTAACATATAAAAAAAAATACTAAACATATTGATCCTACCTTGGACCAGATACGAGGTATTCGTCCAGTTATGCATAAAAAATCTAAGAGCAGGAATATTTGGCACTTAGTTGCATGATGCAAAATTTAGATTACCATTCATGAAGATCTGGTTTCAAAGCATTTGTTGCAAAACCTGATAGGACTGATGGCATTTACAATTTCTTTAATAATAAGGCTATATTTAAAGATTTGGCGCTAAAAGTGTGTGTACACTTGCTAGGATTGTTACAAAAAAGAAGGGGTTGTCTAAACAAAACAGAAGTTTATTAAATTCAAATTCTAAAGAAGAAAATTATAAGAAAAGTTCAGTAAAACTAAATATAGGACAAAAACTTCAGATTATAAAAAAGAGAGAAAAAAAAGAAAAGAAATTTCAGAGACATGGAGAGATGGAAATGTAAGAGAACAATGTCCTTGTGCAAAAAGAATGGCAGCACCAAAATGTTTGAAGGACCCAAGTTCAAGAGCAAAACTACGCCGATAATAATTTGATTTTTTTATTTTGTTTAGTGAGTGTTTATATAAAAAACTTTTAAAACTCTGGAAAAAAAAGAGAAATTTCAGAGACACAAAGAGATGGAAGAAGAATGGCAGCACCAAAATGTTTGAAGGAAGAAAGTTTAGGTGCAAAACTATCCCGAGAATAGTAACTGTGCAAAGATGGCATCAAAATCTCTTTTTTTTTTTAAAAAGGGCACTTAGCTGATTTATGTATAACATCATCCAAATATGAAAGTAAAATTTTAAGATAATACACTAGACAATACATTATGTCAGACTCAAAAGCAAGCAGATATAAAATAAAATACTGGGAACAACAAAATGTACTGACATTTAAGAATTGTGTGTTGCATTATTTATTAATATTATTATAATAAAGTGTGACACACGTGTATCAAACTTACCACAATACGATACATCAAGTATCATATTCTTCTAGATATCTGTCGACTTTTCTCCCTGTTAAAGAGAAGAAAATGGAACTTGCTTGTTAAATCTTTTAAATTAACACTTGGGTACATTGTTTCACACATCCATTCATTTTGGTGTTATATAAATAGGCCTAAAATAACAAAAGAATAAACACTTCAATAAATAAAAAATTAGAAATAAAATTTCCTCACCCTGATTATGTACAATTTTAACATTCATCATTTCCCAATTGTTGTATCGTCACTTCCCTTTGCTATTGAAAGTAGAGGAGACTGAGATCCTAGCGAAGATTGTGGTCGAACTGAACTTGTCGATGCACTGGTTATTCGGTCCGATGCCACGTCAGCTACCCAAGCAGTGCTAGAGTTAGAAGCTCCAACAGTCCACGGTCTTGCCGGAAGTGTAGGTCCCTGCTGTAATCCGGCTCCATTCGCAGACTTACGACTCTGCTGAAGTAATTGTATAGAAGGAGATTGAAAAGACTCTTCACTGCTACTTGAACTCACGGCACAACTTGTGGATGTATCGTCTCTAAACTTGCCTCTTATTTCTGGTATACTAGAAGGAAGATATACAAAGCCACTAGAACCCTGGTGGTTAGTACTAATTCTGCAAACACTTTCACACTTTCTCTCGTCTCTCTGTAAAAGACGACTCATTTCTTCACAGTCATTAGCAGGCAATGTATGGGCATTATCGTCGTATGGAAAATCTCTGATAGAAACAATGGCACTGTTATCTTTAACATCACTCGTATCACAACCTTTGTAAGGATGGTAATTGTTCTCAACATCATCTCTTTTAAGGACGTCTTGTCCTCCACACTCAGCCTGAGTCAGGACTAAATTTCCCGATTGTTTCTCTTCTATTTTGTTCTTATTTGAACTCTTTCTTCTGCACTCATGAAAACCCGAGTCTACAGTAATTACACTAGCCATATCGTTGCCCCTGTGTTTTCCTCGCCCTGCATCGTCGGATGTTACAACCCCACAACATGTCTCTGAAACTAATAGTGATTCTTCCCTAGCTAAAGGAGGCTGAGTATTTGCTGGAGGTAAAGCTACTTTTTCTGGAGCGTTCTGCACGTATATTACTCGGTTGAAGGCCCTCCACCGCCGGCACAATTGTAAATATGCTTTACACTGGATGTACATGAAAACAAGGCCTCCTGTGAAACCAATAGCTACCACAATCAGTTTTGTCCAGAATGGCCATTCTAGAACGCCTTTCTGTATCTCTTCAGCTGTGCGATCGATTAAGACATACAGTGACCAGACAACACACGTCAAAGCAACTGCATGGAATGTGACAGAGCACAGAAGTTTACGACGCTCAACTCCAGACATTTCCAGTGATTCCCACTGCAACAAATCACATACACTTATTATCATATTTGTGATTAAGAACTGAACACAAAGTACAAAATCTTTTGAGGGGAGATAATATACAACAAAGAACAAATAGGAAAATCTATTAACAGCAAGACTCATAATATGTTTAAATTATGTAGGTAGGAAATAACACTTTGAGGTTTATTTTAATTAAATTTGAGTTATATTTTGACTCACCTCATATTTATTCAGAGTTAAATATGGGAAATAACATTATGAGGTTCTTAATTCATAAATTAATGAGTCATTTTGAAGAAACATAAAATATGAGGTAAGATGTTAAAAAATGACTCATTAATTCACCTCATATTTCTTGATTTTTATGCAGACTCGAGTTTCGTCACTGAATTTGTGACATTATCGATGCAACACCACGATCACAACTGCCGTCCTGTGGTTGTCTCTCTTGTAAATCGACTTCTGCACCCTCTGTTGGCTGATCGATGAACTTCCAAATCAATCCCCTTTCATTTTCACCGGGTATTTCAAAATTCATAGTTTTCTTCTTATTTTTGCACATGTAAATTTTCTCCCAAATTATGAGTTCCTTTGATTTTTCCAACTATTTAAGTAATTCTGCCTTGGTTTCAATTCTGTGTTTTTCTGACCAAGCATGTGCGGCTAATGCAGATTTTTCTATTTCTCCATTCTTAACATTTCTAAGGTGTTCCTTCAATCTTGTATTTAAATTCCTTTTTGTTTTCCCTATGTATATCTTTTCACAATCTTTACATTCAATTTGGTAAATTCCTGATTTCTTACAGCCTTCAATCTTTTCATTTTTGTTGCTTTTGATTAATTTATTTAAACAGTAATCATTTTTTAGTGCTAATAACATACAATTTTTTTGAAACTTGTTAAAGAGAGGGGATTGATTTGGAAGTTCATCGGTCAGCCAACAGAGAGCACAGAAGTCAATTTACAAGAGAGATTGCAGGACGGCAGTTGTGATCGTAGTGATGCATTGATAATGTCACAAATTCAGTGACGAAACTCAAGTCTGCATAAATATCAAGAAATATGAGGTGAGTCAAAATAAAACTCAAATTTAATCGTAATGGGTGGATTTTAATTACAAAAACAAATATCTGAATCTCGTCTTTAGTTTCGTAACAGTTGCTGTGAGTTTTCATTCATTTTATAGTTGTTATGAAAACAATAAAAAATTGGAAAACCGCGGTCGTGGTTTATACTTCGGTTGAGAAATCCACCTTGTATGTTTTTTTTTTTCCCTTCTAGAATTTGTATTGTTCAGTGTTATTTTATTTAACAATGCTCTTTAACTCCTCATATCATAAGCATAGTTATTCAAAGTTTAATGTGAAATCGTCAATAAAGATTACTCAGAATAATTTCATTTCAGGCTTCAAACTTCACAAATACACATATCATATGGGACCCATCTTTTTATTTACTTTTTTTGAAGGAAGCTATACACAACACATTTTGCATCCTGAAAAAAAATAATATATTACGATGTGAGGTTTTTAATTTCTGAGATTCTGTAAAACACTTCACAAACGTGTGTCGTATTTTTTTTTATATTTGAATTAATGTTGGGAAGTAAACATTATGAGGTTATATCATTAATAGTGAGTGGAGAATTTATTTTTTAACTTGGAAGTCATGACTGAAGAGGGACAAGATGTTGTCTGAAACCGTCGGTATCCAAGAAATTTGAAAATGTATGAGGTGAGTCGTTAAAAAATAAGTTCTCCACTCACTATTAATTAAAAATAATAATATCTTTGTTGGAAATATTTGCATTCATTATAAACAATTGGTCCACCGCTGTGGTCTCGAGGTAGCGTGCTGCCTTGTCACGCAGCGGGCCCGGGTTCGATCCCCGGTCGGGGCAGTTTTTCTGGGTGAGGTTTTTATCGGGGTTTTTCCTCACCTGTAAGACAAATGTAAGGAAAACTTTAAGGCCCAAACGGTCCCCGAAATCATATGGCCATCATCATCATCATCATCAACCTTATCATTATCATCTCATCATCATCATCCTTCACCGGTGTGGAAAGCAACGGGAAGCTACCACACCTACAATTCCCTAGTAAAGCTGCAAACATAGCATGAAAATGCTATGATTGCAGTGAAGGACCTGCCTTCAGGCAGAATTACTATGGATGGATAAACAATTGACTAACATTAACAGTGTGGGCAATTGATGTTTTTATTATTAATTTAACACTTCTCACTAAAAGATAAATTATATTTGAAGAGAAAAATTTTCGCCCAGACTGAGACTTGACCCAGAAAGCCCAAGGTCCTGGGTTCGAGTCTCAGTCTGAGCAAAAAATTTTTTCTTCAAATATAGTGTGGGCAATGTCTATTAGTTGAAACTAAAGGAGACCGTGAGACAATATTAGTAATAAAATTGCAGCAAATACTTATTTATTGTTTTATATTGTTTCAAATAAAGTTCATTTCATTTAAAATGCAGTGATTTGTTTCATATAACGTATATTAACACTATCTTTTGGATATTTTTTGTATATACAT
Organism: Diploptera punctata; assembly: GCA_030220185.1. Classification (NCBI taxonomy): domain Eukaryota; kingdom Metazoa; phylum Arthropoda; class Insecta; order Blattodea; family Blaberidae; genus Diploptera; species Diploptera punctata. The sequence goes on from JASPKZ010005714.1 coordinate 279,671, forward strand.
TGTATGTAGTATGCATAGAGGGCAGTGGTTTTACTTCCCGCATGGAATTTGTAATATGTAATATTACAGTATACTTATTTTATTACAGTATAGTTATTTAGGTTGGCAACCCTGAAATGTAGCAAGTTGAACTTTCAATCATGGTCGCCATTGCTGTAAGTACAACAAAACACACTATTGTGCAAAAAATTAATTTACCTTGGCCAGATCTGAATCCAGAGGAAAGCATGGTAGCCATTAGACTATGAGGAACAACATTAAGCTTAGAATGTATTAATTTTACGAGGTGTGTGTATTCAAATTCTCTTACATTTTCCTTCAAAATATAGGGCTATTCAGAAAGAAGGAGCAGACTTCAAACATTTACTTCTTCCAAACTACAAAAAAAGTACCTGGAAAGAGAAAAGTTTGAAGTTCTGATCACAGCTATTAAAATGGTAACCCCATGTGAATTTTATATGTGGAAATAAGTAAAAGACCATGTTTTAAATCCCCCCATATGCCTGACACTCTTGAAAATCTGCGACATTGAATTGTCTATGCTGTGAATTCGATAACTAGAGACTAGCTGATTCGTGAGTGGCAAGAAATGAGCCACCTTTTTTATATTTGTCGTGTAACACATGGTGCTCGTATTGAATGCATGAAATAGTGAAATTTGAACTTTCCTCTTTCCAGGAACGTTGGAATTGTGTTTATATGTTTTATAGTTCGGAAGAAATAAATGTTTGAAGTCTGTTACTTCTTTCTGAATAGCCCTGTATTAGGGTGGACCGAAAAAACTATTTTTTTTATTTTGAAGTTGTAATAGCGCAGAAAAGTTGCAAATTATATAGACAAAAGAAAAGAAAAATATATCAAAATCTGTTGACATCTTCCGGTCGTGCAAAGGCTGTAAAGTTTGACAAAATATGAAAAAACTTCATTTTCGAGATTATTTCTTTAATATTTTAATTAGATGTGTTCGTAATGTGATAGTTTTTTAACGTCTTCAAATAGAGCCTAAAAACATTGTGTTTTAATTTGGTTTAGATCAGTTGATATCTTCCGATTGCACATAAGCTCCAAAATTTGCCAGAATAAGTTATATTTTTACGCATTTTTGGTGTTTGATAAATAGCAGAGTATTGATTGTCAGATCCCACAGATAGACATAAATGTACTTATTTTAGGAATTCTCACTATGAGGTATATTCATTAAGGTAGAATATTTTTTTTATCACTCACCTCATATTGTTGTTCTTATTTTATTATAAACTAGTTTTGAAACATAGTTTCTGTTCCATCCTCAGTATCGTCACGACCGTTGTTGTGTCGCCTTCCATTGGCTGACTGAAAAACCTCGAAACCAGGTCATTCTCACCGGGAATTTCAAAGTTCATTAATTTCTTCTTTTCGCTCTTTTGAAAAGATCTACATTCAAAAGAGCGAAAAGAATAAATTAATGAACTTGGAAATTCCCGGTGAGAATGACCTGGTTTCGAGGTTTTTCAGTCAGCCAATGGAAGGAGAGAAGGACAGCTCTTCAAGACGACAGAACAACGGTCGTGACGATACTGAGGATGGAACAAAAACTATGTTCCGAAACTAGTTTATAATCAAATAAGAAGAACAATATGAGGTGAGTGATAAAAAAATATTCTACCTTAAAGACATAAATGTGCTTAGCAAAGATCAGCAATACCTACTTCATATTAAAAAAAAAAATGCAAAAATGAAGTTTTTTTTATATTTTGCCAAACTTCAGAGACTTTGTGCAACCGGAAGATGTCAACCGATTTTGATAATTTTTTTCTTTTTTTTTTTTAGCTGTATAATTTGCAACTTTTCTGCACTATTACAACTTAGAAATAAAAAAAATGAGTTTTTCAGCCCACCCTACCCTGTATTATAACTTTTATAGTTCTTGAATTGACAATGTATCCTGTAAGATACATTGATTTTATTTATTTAATAATTTTAATAAAATATATTCAAACTGTTAGAAATGTCTTCAATTTATACCAAATTACAGAACAATATAGAATAATAATAGCATAGTTATGTATTAACTGCTTTTCACTGCAATGTGAAACATTTTAATGGACTTGTTTACATAACTGTATTTTGCATACTGACAGAACAATGCTTCACAAGGAAGTCACAAATTTCACATTTTATATTCATAAATTAATTATGGGAAATAACATTATGATGTTATTCAATTAATGAATGAGTCAATTCTTACCTTGCCTCTTACTTCATGTTTTTTTTTAAACACGAGAACTGCATAAATTATAATAAAAATAAATTTATTTTAATTGTATAAATTCTAAAACACCACAAGTTCCAGAAAATTTTCAATAAGTTTAACATTCAATTGGCCCCAAAGAATGAATACAGCCTAAACAAGATAATTAAAACCAACAAAAATGGAAAAATTGGAGAAGAATATAAATCAGGAATATATCAGATCAAATGTCAAGATTGCGACAAAATCTATATAGGAAAAACAAAAAGAAATTTAAAAACTAGATTGAAGGAACACCTTAGAAATGTAAAAAAGGGTGAAGTGGACAAGTCAGCAGTAGCAGCCCATGCTTGGTCTGAAAAACATTTAATTGATACAGAAGCTAGCCTAATCAAACAAACAGATAAACTAAAGGAACTCACAGTCTGGGAAAAAATCCATATCCAAAAAAACAAAAAAGACAAACTCATGAATTTTGAAACTCCCGCAAATTTTGACCTGATCTAGAGGTTCATCGGTCCACCGATAGAAGTAAGAAGGAAACCGCCAAGAAACGACATAACACCGGTCGACCAGAGGCTACTGACGATGGAGATAAGCTCCGAAACTGCAGTATAGAAGAAAAAGGATATGAGGTGAGGTAATAAAAACATCAATTTAATTATTTGTAAACAGTTTGCCTACACGCACCTGATCTTTGTTCCATTTAGACACATTTGAATAAGTCTAACTTTTTTAGGAATTCACGAGTTCATATATTATAAACGATATTAATTTAAAAAAGATAACAACACTGGTCAACATGATTTTTGTCTCATGAGTACCAATAGTTGTACTTAATGCAGTTTTTTATTGTGTTTTCAAATATGTATTCGGAATTTCTCCATCACCCACAGTTTTTTTTTATTTCAATTTCTATTAATGGATTTAAATAATTATTTTTTAATAAACTTTTTTTTGTCCATTTGTCCATTGTAAAATAAAACCAAATGAGCTAACTCAGGAGATTTCAGCTATGGAAAAGAGATATCAAGGCAAATGGAATCCTAACATGCTGACCGATTATTGTTGGACCATCAAGAAGGATGTTCCACAGGCAAAATATAGCAGAAAATTGTCATTTCTTTACTTTCTAGGTGAGTCCAAATGTTCGAATATTGTGTAGTTATGAATGTAGAAAATATTGAAGTGTTTGAAATTATAAATGCCTGTCTCTCGGTAACTTTTGCATGATGGAGAAAAACCGATATATTTGAATTCAGCAGAAAAAATACTATCAGAATAACATATTTTTCTTTCTGAGACAAAAAAAAAAAGTTTAATTTTTTTGCTCAATGTTATATATCAATTTAAGAACATCATCATTGTAAAAAAGTCTACCGCTGTGGTTTTGAGGTAGCGGGCTCAGGTTTGATTCCTGGTCGGGACAGGATCCTGGCTGAGGTTTTTTTTTTGGTGTTTTTCCTCACATGTAAGGCAAATGTCAGGAAGCTTAGGGCCCAACAGTCCCCGAAAATCATCTGGCCATCATCATCATCATCATCCTTCACCGGTGTGAAAAGCAATGGGAAGCTACCACACCTATAATTCCCTAGTAAAGCTGCAAAGCATAGCACAAAAATGCTATGATTGCAGTGAAAAACCTGCCCTCGGGCAGAATTACTATGAATGGATTAATACTAATAAAATTCATTGTTAAAACCGTTGAGTTGGAGAGTCATAAAATAAAATAAGTTATAATATACCTTCTTAGGTAAAATCTGTTGTCCTCAACTTATAAAATATGTATTCTTTATGCCTGTAGGCCTTTCAGAACATCCGTTCCATCTTCAGTAGGTGTTTCTTTGCTACAATATCTAGTATGATGGTTGATGCTGCTGGTCCTAATGTGGTGTTGTCGTGACCATCATACTAGATATTGTAGCGAAGAAAGATCTGCTGAAGATGGAACGGATGTTCTGAAAGGCCTACAGGCATTAAGAATACATATTTTATAAGTTGAGGACGACGGATTTTACCTAAGAAGGTATATTTTAACTTATTTTATTTTATGAATGGATTATAAAAAATTCTTTATTTCAAAGTAAAGATTAAATAATATTTTTAGAATACAAATAAATCACGACTGAAGTGAAATGTATAATTAAAAAAAAAGGCAAACTTTTTCAAGAAGAATGAGTTACCTCACTGAATGGTTTGATCTTGCTCTGCATGATGAACTGGAACTTGCACAACTCACAGCTGCGGATGTCAGAGGACTTGATCCACTGCTGCAGACACGCCTGGTGCACATAGCGCAATGATCCACAGCAGTAGCAAGGTGCAATGAGAGGCACTTCACTGTCTCCCTCACAATGACAAATTCTGTAAAGTAATAAATCAAGATAAAACAAAATATTTAAGATGTATGAGAAATAAAACAAATTTGACTGAACTAACTCCTTTTAGTACCTAGGCACAATACTAAACGATAATAATACTGTTGAAGAAGAAATCAAAACAAGAATATCGCAAGGTAATAAAGCATATTTTGCTAATTTTGATATATTCAAAAGCAAATTAATATAAAAAAATGTTAAATTCAAATTATATACAGCAATAATGAGACCAATCATATGTTATGGAGCTGAAACCTGGGTACTAAAAGAAGCAGATAAATTAAGACTATTAACGTTTGAGAGGAAAATATTTAGAAGAGTGCTAGGTCCAGTAAAGGAAAATGGAACTTGGAGGTTGAGAAGGAATGACGAATTATACCTCAAGAATAATAAAGAAAATATAGTTAGTTTCATCAAATCCAAAAGATTACAATGGTTTGGACATACACTAAGAATGCCAAAGGGAAGATTGCCGAATGATATTGTAAATTGGAAGCCACAGGGAACAAGACCATGGGGAAGACCCAAGGATCGTGGGAAGATGACATAATTGAAGATTTGAGAGAGATGGGGATTTTTTATTTGAAATCTACTGCACACGATAGGAAGAAGTGGCGTAAATTGGTTGAGAAGGCCAAGACATTCCACTGGAAGTTGTAGAGCCTGACGAAGAAGAAGAAGAATAAATCAAGATATGTCAGTATAGGTTGTCGGTTGGGGTGAACATCTTTCTTTCTTAAGGTTGAAATCAGCTAATCACCTGAAAGGCACTTATGGCTTGTTAGTAGGTAGATAGGTAGGTAACATTTTATTTAATTAAGACATTTTGTCAGTACATTCATACCTCTTATGGTTGCTTTTGTCAAACATATGTTTCAAGGCTTCTGAGCCCCATCATCAGCAATTACAGATTAAATTTTCTCAAGTTGTCGGCCCTGATTCTTGATACCTGTTCTCTCTGCCTCTGGTCCAATGAATTTACTAATGAGGTTCCTTTCTCCGGGAATTTCAAAATTCATAATTCTTTAAAAACTTTTGAAACAATTAGATAAACCATTGGAATTGACAATTTGGGAAATGATATTCATTCAGAAGAATAAATATTGATCTATGAACTTCGATATTCCGGTGAATAAAAATTTAATTACAAGGTTTATAATCCCAACGAAAGATGGCAGCACGAGAGGTGATGTCCTTAGAGAAATCAACAACCACAGAATTTCATCAGTGGAAGCCATGACTGAAGAGGGACAAGATATTGTCTGAAACCGCTGGTATCAAAGAAATTTGAAATTATATGAGGCGAGTCGTTAAAAATATGTTCTCCACTCACTATTAATGATATAACCTCATAATGTTTACTTCCCAATATTAATTTAAATATATCATAATTCTTTCCTTGTTCTTCTGTATGTAGATTTCTTCCCACAAGGCGAGTTCATTTAGGTTTTCTAACCGTTTTAATAATTTTCTGTTTACATCTATTTTCTGTTTTTCTGACCAAATGTGTGTGTCTGTAATTGCTGAAGATGAGGCTCAGAAGCCTTGAAACATATGTTCAACAAAAACAACCCTAATAGGTAAGAATATACAGACCAAATAACTTGATTATTAAATAAATCTCTTAATGTTATTTCCTATTGTATTTTTTAAAGTATTTTATTTAATGATGCTCTTCAATCATGAAAGAACATAATGCAGGACCCACAGTTTTACTCTCCTTCCAATGGAAACCACACTCAGAATTTATGCCCTGAAGAAATACACCGACCACAGCTGAATTTGAACCTGCAAATCTCGGAACCAGAAATGAATATTTAACCACTCTTACATTTGAGAAAAATAAAAAAATAAATTGGCTGATAAAAAAATAGCGATCAATTCAGAAGAAAGACATAATTTCATATTTTTTAATTTTATTAATATCATTATGTTTAAGACTGTTTTGGTAACTATGAAATCAATGCGTTTAATGTGGTGTTTGACCAAAATGATATTTTTTTCCTATTTCTATTTCAGTTCTCTCTTCTAATGTTCCCATCTAGCCTCCCTTGGCTAAACTCTTGTTTTCTTCTGATCCTAATGATATTAGAGCACTCGAGATCTTAGGGTTTTTTTTCTCTGTCAACTTGATGAGTTATTGATCGAAACTGATTAATTTCTTTTCAGTATCAGTTTCCCTTCCTTATCACCTTTCCTATTTAGCCTCTCTTGGCTTACTCTTGATTTTGACTCTGATGGTATTAGAGCATTCGAGGCCTAGGAGATCTTTTTCAACTTTCTCTTCTCTACATCTATCTTTTCTTTAAAAACTACTCGTAGCAACAGCATGGGCACTCACCTTGATGGCCATCATCACTCCAGGGATTAGGCAATTGCCCGTTCCGAATTCATAATGCATCAGCCCAACGTCTTCTAGGTCTTCCAACATCACGTCTTCCTCTTGCTTGATAATTTCTTGCTAACAATGGATATCTCTCCTTACTCATTCCATCCATGTGATCAATCCATTTCTGTCTGTAATTCGTGACTTTATCCAATAAAGGCTGTACTTTCAACCCTTGATGGTATGAGAGGATTTAAGTTGTTACCAAAATTTTAAGAAATGCCCACATAAGTTGCAAATACACCAATGCAGCCCCATTGCAATAAACACATGGAATGGAGTCTTCGTGTTAACTATGCAATGGAATCATGTCATCAGCTACAGCTGGAAACATGTAATGAAGAATGGAGAAAAAAAAAGTTAATTCTAAAAACTTTATAACTTAAAAATGCTAAGCTTAGTGTTTGCTGTGGTGAAATGGTTAGCGTGTCTAGCTGGCATTCCAGAAGTACGAAACTGATTCTAAAATTTTTTCCTTGGATATGTAGTCCGGAACAGGTCCCTTCAGCTTCATGAGGATAATCGAGTAGCTATTTGATATGAAAAATAGAAAAATATAGTTAAAAAACTGAAACAAAGGTTGAAGAACTGTGTCACTGATTACTTGTATTGAATTTGACCCTTAGAATGATAATTAATAAATTTACAGAATATATGTGTTTGGGAAAGGATGTGGATGACCTCATACTTGAAACAGGGAAAATTAAAAAATGTGAATTTTTAAATATCTTGGGTCAATAATTACAAGTTTAGGTACCCGTGAGAGAGATGTACAGACTAAAATTGCAATGGCAAAAAATACAACTAAGACATTCATTGGAATAATTTGGAACAAAAATATTACAAAGGAAACTAAAATGAAGATTTATAAGAGCATAATACAGAATATTTTGTCATATGGAAATGAAACTTGGTCTTTGACGGAATTACAAAATGATAAAATTAGAACAGTTGAATTTTATTATTTTAGAAGAAGCCTCCAAAAAACAAGACAGGATAAAATAAGAAATGAATTCCTTTGGAGAGAAATGAATGTCACCACATCTGTTGTTAAGAGGATTGAAAATCAAACGCTTAAATGGTATGGCCATGTACAAATAATGGAAAATGAAAGATGGCCAAAAAATATATACCAATGGTCACCCCCTGGAAGAAATAAACGTGGCAGACCAAGATGGAAATGGAAAACCTACGTCAGAACCATAATGGATGATAGGAATTTGGAAGAGGGAGATTGGAATGATAGAGATAAATGGAAACTGAAGATGGCAAACCTATAAGTGGGGGAAAGTCGAAGAAGAAGAAGAATGATAATTATATGGATTTATTTACGATATTGTTCAGTAACAATCCAAGAACAAAGGAAGCAATAAAACTAAACACTATCTTCACAAGAATGACAACTTGCCTGCAAATATCATGATTATTGGACAGAGTTGATGCCTGGGATGCACAACGTTCAGGCGGACGCTGACTTGTAGTCGTGAAGACTGGTTCCTGAAACAAAAACGTAATTTTAACTTTAAGCATGTCAAAAATGTTCCTCGCTTACATTAATGCAAAAAATGTGTGGCCTCTATCATGTATTCATAACAAGGAGAAATCTCAAAGTTGTAAAAAATAGACTTTAGTCTTTCATGCATATACAAAGAAGGACTTAAGCAGAATCCAAGCTACAGAAATGAAATTCTTACATGGAATGGAACATAAAACAAGGAGAGATAGAATAAGGAATGGCAAAATCAGGGAGACATTAAGTGTAGGAAGATTAACAACAGGCATAGAAAAAAGTAGACTAAAATGGTTTGGACATTTAACCTTTACACTGCTACGAACGGGTATATGCGTTGGCAAAGAAAATGCTTGCCGTACTATGGGTGTGTATATCCATTCTCAACTTCAAACGCCTGCTAGTTATATAATACGTATTGCATTGCTTTCAACCTAAGCAGGCATATACTGCCATCTCTTAGGAACATAAATAAACTTTTTCCATATTTCTCCCTGCATTGAGCAAGGAGGGTTTTAAAGGCTGGAAATATCTCAGCAGTCAGTAAAGTAAAGTAAAGTGATCCCACAACAGGCCTCAGGAGGCCCTTCGGGTAGTAGGAGGTTAAGGCTCCCACTTTTTCTAGACAATAGGCACTTTATGTCACTTTATGTCCCAGGGCCATAGTGCCGCCAGAGGGTTTTGGTCAGTTTAAAAATCCTGACCCCAACGGGACTTGAACCCTCAACCCTCCGGCTTGTAGCTCAGTGCCTTAACCACTATGCTACGGCGTGCCCCATCTCAGCAGTCAAAAGGTTAAAATGAATGGAAAAGGAAAGACTACTACAAAGATTGTTAAATCTCAAGATACAAGGAAAGTGACCACAAGAAAGATGGATTAACCGAGTGAAGAAAAGTCTAAAAGAGAGAGGATATGACTGGGAAAAATTAAAAAGAAGCAAAGCTTGGGAAGATAGAGATGGTTGGAGGCGTATTTGGAATCGACCTTCCGAAAGGAGGACACAATAACAGGATGATAATATTATTATTGATTTCGTACATCTCAATGATGGATAAATCATATTTGAAGAGAAAAATTATACGCTCAGACCGGGACTTGAACCCGGGACCCTTGGTTCTCTAGACCAAGTGCTCTACCAACTGAGCTACCTGAGCAAGTACCGATCTAAACGCAAATCTTTCTCTATATACATTGTAATTCCCGTCCCGCTTCATAGCATTTGGTGGACGGGAATTACAATGTATATAGAGAAAGATTTGCATTTAGATCGGTACTTGCTCAGGTAGCTCAGTTGGTAGAGCACTTGGTCTAGAGAACCAAGGGTCCCGGGTTCAAGTCCCGGTCTGAGCGTATAATTTTTCTCTTCAAATAGGATGATAATAGTTTTTCATAATTACACAATATGCAATTAACTACTATATTCAATTATAGATATTAATAATTGATTTAAATGAATGTCCCATGTGATAGCCTAGTGGTTTAAGGCATGATGCTTTGGTGCAGAGCTAAGGGACTTGCATTGGTTCGAGTCTTCGTGGGGGAAGAAATTTTCTCATGGAATTTGAGCCACTATGGGACCAGTGCATATCCAGCATCATGAGTAATTCGGGTAGCTACAATTAGTGGCTCCAGATTGAGAAAACCAGCTATAATGGCTGAGGGATTCAGGAAGCTGACCACATGTCATCCCTATACTGGTTGGATGGTGATCCACTTCTGTGATTAACACATGGCAAAGGGCCTTCTAGGCTTCCTCATGCCATGAAGTTAATTGAAGTGAATGACTGATAACCAGAATCCAAAATTGTTTGAAGTCAGATTTGAGTTAAGTTGTTAAAGAAGATTAAACCTGGTAAGTAGGACTGTGTCCCGTGCCGTAGCCGAGCGGTTAAGGTAGGAAGCCTTGGCGCAGAGCTACGGGACTTGCGCTGGTTTGAGTCTCCATGGGGGAAGAAATTTTCTCATGGTATTTCGGCCAGTATGGGACCGGTGCCCACCCAGCATCGTGAGGCAATTGGGTAGCTACAATAAGTAGCAGCTCCAGGTTGAGGAACCAGCTATAACGGCTGGGGGACTCGACATGCTAACCACATGTCACCCCTACACTGGCTGTTGATCATCTACCTCTGTGATTGACACATGTGGATGTAAAGGGCCAGCAGCCGGCTGGTAAAAGGGCAACCGCTGAAAAGTGGAAAGACCCTCAATCGGAATCGGAAGTAGGACTGTATGAATTATGTTTCACAGTAGGCTATTTCTTAAACACAATTTGGATATGCTACACTTAGCGTCGCAAGAAAATTCTTCTAAGTTCTATAGAATCGCAGTGCGCATGCGCTAGTGCTCCATGTAATCCCAGAAAGATAAATGCAACCTCCAGCATTTGGCGGTATATGTATGTGAAATCAGTATGACCAACATTGACACAAAATTCCCAGAACTTGTCTAAAAATGTATAACACGAAATAAACTAGTGGAAATATGATTTTATGTGGTAACCGTCCGATATTTTGAATTTTTCATAGAATAACAGATATGAAGAGGTAATTTATTTTACGTATCAAATCACATTTAAAAAGCAAGGAACCTAAAAGCTAACCAAAGCTAAATCAATTATTGCAACACAAATCAATTACTCTAACGTAGGTGAAATCCAGGGAACGTGGAATCACATTTAAAAAGCAAGGAACCTAAAAGCTAACCAAACCTAAATCAATTACTGTAACACAAATCAATTACTCTAACGTAGGTGAAATCCAGGGAATGTGGAAATGATGTTGGCAACATCTGGAGTATTTTGGGTTGTTGATGGTGGCAACGTTGGAACAACATAGGAAGAGGAGGGAAAATAGCTGAAAGTAGCAAGGAAGAATGTAGGACGATCATGTTTTACGTAAATATATAAATATAAAAAAAAATATTGTTGCAACATTGGAAGATGTTTAAAATGTGTTTAAAAGTGTTGCAAAATGTTTTAAACGTGTTAAAAGTGTTTAGTGCATCAGTGGCATAAGAAATTAAATTGAAAAATTTTTGCGACGTAAACCATACAACAGCCCAAGTTTGTATTCAACATATAGTAAACTATCAGCTATCTACTATTGAGTTATGTGTGGGCTATAACATTCATTAGGGATCAAACGGATAGCTGTTTGGTCGGATACCGGATATTATCCGATCGAACGTTCCCGATTGGCACATCGTAACAAGGGAGCTCGAGTAGGTGGCGCACGAACGATCGGGCAAACTCGGGTCTTTTCGTTCATGAGCAAAGCAGGATCTATGAAGTTAGATCGTGTAGGTAGCGCACGAACGATCGGGCGGACTCGGGTGAATTCGGGTCTTTTCGTTCATGAGCGAAGTTAGTGAGTGTTTGACTTGTTGAATTGATTGCAAACACGACAATTTCAGCTTATTAAAAAAAACGTGCTCTTGTTTCATTTTATTATAAAAGTGTTTTTATAAGCAGTTCTATAAAGATTTAGCAACGAAAAATGACAGTAGCAATATCTTCAACACCGGCTAAGAAAGTAGAGGAGAGGTGACAGAGTATCTCGCGAAACTCATGACTAGAGCGAGGAATTTTATGAAATTTCATGTTTTAAACTATTTGTCAGAGAGTGCTGAGACTAAGTATCTTTACATTTTATGAGATGTAGAATCAAATAAGACCAACAAAAAAACTTCATATTTCATAATATTCTAGCAAAATGTTCATATTTTAGTGAAAATTTCATACTCCTCCATATTTTTCAACTTTCAAATTCCAGTATTTTTTTTTTCAATAAAAGTTCTAGGAATTCATTAAAATATTTCTTGAAATGAATGCATTTATGTAATTTTTGACACTGTTATGTGGTACACAAATGAAAATACTTCAGTATCCCTTCTGAACAAGACAGATAGATTTTATAAAAGCAAATGTTTGATGCTGCTGGTCCTAATGTGGCATCAAACATCAACCTGGATGCTGTAGCGAAGAATGAACTGCTGAAGATGGGACGGATGTCCTGAAAGGCCTACAGGCATAAAGATCACATATTTTAAAAGTTGAGGACGACGGATTTTACCTAAGAAGGTATTTTAACTTATTTTATTTTATGACTCTCCACCTCAACGGTTTTAACAATGAATTTATTGGTATTAACAAGAAGAATGTATAATTATAAACCAAAAGGGAGAATATTGTTGGGAAGACCATTAAGAGATGGAAGGATCAATTCGACCTGTAATGAGATTGGAACAAGCCATTGTGCTAAATCTTTGTTGATGACGATGTAGAAAAATGTTAAGTGATATATATGAACTAATGTCAAATATAAGAGAATATTATTTTGTACTAAATTTTGAAATAACTTCTTCTTTCTTCTTCCTTCCAAGTATTAGGCCAAGGCCTGTTACGATCCTATAGAAAATTTTCCCTCCAGCGTTTTGATCCTTCCAGGAAATTCTCGTATAAGACTTGAAAGCATAATAATAGTCCCTTCGATCGGTTGCTGGCCAAAGGAAGGCAAGACCAGTGATGGGGCTGCCATCTTATAGCCTCTGGTCAGGCTTTTCTGAAGAAGAAAAGAAAATAAAGGAAAGAAGAAATGGAAGAAAGAAAAGACTTCCTAGCCCTCGGATGCCCTAATAGCATTGGAGTCGAAAAAAACAAGAGTTAACCAAGAGAGGTTAGATAGTAAAGTTAAAAGAGTGCAAAACACAAGTAAGTGGAAGAAATGTTTTGCTCAGCTTGGGCACCTTGTGGTCGCCATCCACATATCCCCTAGATGAGGACCCCTGAGGGATTTTTTTTTGAAATAACAAAAGCAAAAAATACAGAAATATTTGCTGTTTATTGTGGAAATTAAGTTTTTAAAGTAAATAATAAAGAAAATTGTTGTCAACATAAATATTTATTGTTCATAAAACACTAGTGACAGAGAGATAAAAATCTGTCAAGGTTGTACGACCCTGTAAATCACAAAATAAAAACAATGGCCACTCCACACACAATGAGCAATAACTTTACAACATATTATCTAAATCTTATAACTTTAAAACATGTGTTTGAACTACATGACTTATCTGGATCGTTACACAAGTGATATGTTTGAACTACATGACTTATCTGGATCGTTACACAAGTGATATGTTTGAACTACATGACTTATCTGGATCGTTACACAAGTGATATGTTTGAACTACATGACTTATCTGGATCGTTACACAAGTGATATGTTTGAACTACATGACTTATCTGGATCGTTACACAAGTGATATGTTTGAACTACATGACTTATCTGGATCGTTACACAAGTGATATGTTTGAACTACATGACTTATCTGGATCGTTACACAAGTGATATGTTTGAACTACATGACTTATCTGGATCGTTACACAAGTGATATGTTTGAACTACATGACTTATCTGGATCGTTACACAAGTGATATGTTTGAACTACATGACTTATCTGGATCGTTACACAAGTGATATGTTTGAACTACATGACTTATCTGGATCGTTACACAAGTGATATGTTTGAACTACATGACTTATCTGGATCGTTACACAAGTGATATGTTTGAACTACATGACTTATCTGGATCGTTACACAAGTGATATGTTTGAACTACATGACTTATCTGGATCGTTACACAAGTGATATGTTTGAACTACATGACTTATCTGGATCGTTACACAAGTGATATGTTTTGAACTACATGACTTATCTGGATCGTTACACAAGTGATATGTTTGAACTACATGACTTATCTGGATCGTTACACAAGTGATATGTTTGAACTACATGACTTATCTGGATCGTTACACAAGTGATATGTTTGAACTACATGACTTATCTGGATCGTTACACAAGTGATATGTTTGAACTACATGACTTATCTGGATCGTTACACAAGTGATATGTTTGAACTACATGACTTATCTGGATCGTTACACAAGTGATATGTTTGAACTACATGACTTATCTGGATCGTTACACAAGTGATATGTTTGAACTACATGACTTATCTGGATCGTTACACAAGTGATATGTTTGAACTACATGACTTATCTGGATCGTTACACAAGTGATATGTTTGAACTACATGACTTATCTGGATCGTTACACAAGTGATATGTTTGAACTACATGACTTATCTGGATCGTTACACAAGTGATATGTTTGAACTACATGACTTATCTGGATCGTTACACAAGTGATATGTTTGAACTACATGACTTATCTGGATCGTTACACAAGTGATATGTTTGAACTACATGACTTATCTGGATCGTTACACAAGTGATATGTTTGAACTACATGACTTATCTGGATCGTTACACAAGTGATATGTTTGAACTACATGACTTATCTGGATCGTTACACAAGTGATATGTTTGAACTACATGACTTATCTAGATCGTTACACAAGTGATATGTTTGAACTACATGACTTATCTGGATCGTTACACAAGTGATATGTTTGAACTACATGACTTATCTGGATCGTTACACAAGTGATATGTTTGAACTACATGACTTATCTGGATCGTTACACAAGTGATATGTTTGAACTACATGACTTATCTGGATCGTTACACAAGTGATATGTTTGAACTACATGACTTATCTGGATCGTTACACAAGTGATATGTTTGAACTACATGACTTATCTGGATCGTTACACAAGTGATATGTTTGAACTACATGACTTATCTGGATCGTTACACAAGTGATATGTTTGAACTACATGACTTATCTGGATCGTTACACAAGTGATATGTTTGAACTACATGACTTATCTGGATCGTTACACAAGTGATATGTTTGAACTACATGACTTATCTGGATCGTTACACAAGTGATATGTTTGAACTACATGACTTATCTGGATCGTTACACAAGTGATATGTTTGAACTACATGACTTATCTGGATCGTTACACAAGTGATATGTTTGAACTACATGACTTATCTGGATCGTTACACAAGTGATATGTTTGAACTACATGACTTATCTGGATCGTTACACAAGTGATATGTTTGAACTACATGACTTATCTGGATCGTTACACAAGTGATATGTTTGAACTACATGACTTATCTGGATCGTTACACAAGTGATATGTTTGAACTACATGACTTATCTGGATCGTTACACAAGTGATATGTTTGAACTACATGACTTATCTGGATCGTTACACAAGTGATATGTTTGAACTACATGACTTATCTGGATCGTTACACAAGTGATATGTTTGAACTACATGACTTATCTGGATCGTTACACAAGTGATATGTTTGAACTACATGACTTATCTGGATCGTTACACAAGTGATATGTTTGAACTACATGACTTATCTGGATCGTTACACAAGTGATATGTTTGAACTACATGACTTATCTGGATCGTTACACAAGTGATATGTTTGAACTACATGACTTATCTGGATCGTTACACAAGTGATATGTTTGAACTACATGACTTATCTGGATCGTTACACAAGTGATATGTTTGAACTACATGACTTATCTGGATCGTTACACAAGTGATATGTTTGAACTACATGACTTATCTGGATCGTTACACAAGTGATATGTTTGAACTACATGACTTATCTGGATCGTTACACAAGTGATATGTTTGAACTACATGACTTATCTGGATCGTTACACAAGTGATATGTTTGAACTACATGACTTATCTGGATCGTTACACAAGTGATATGTTTGAACTACATGACTTATCTGGATCGTTACACAAGTGATATGTTTGAACTACATGACTTATCTGGATCGTTACACAAGTGATATGTTTGAACTACATGACTTATCTGGATCGTTACACAAGTGATATGTTTGAACTACATGACTTATCTGGATCGTTACACAAGTGATATGTTTGAACTACATGACTTATCTGGATCGTTACACAAGTGATATGTTTGAACTACATGACTTATCTGGATCGTTACACAAGTGATATGTTTGAACTACATGACTTATCTGGATCGTTACACAAGTGATATGTTTGAACTACATGACTTATCTGGATCGTTACACAAGTGATATGTTTGAACTACATGACTTATCTGGATCGTTACACAAGTGATATGTTTGAACTACATGACTTATCTGGATCGTTACACAAGTGATATGTTTGAACTACATGACTTATCTGGATCGTTACACAAGTGATATGTTTGAACTACATGACTTATCTGGATCGTTACACAAGTGATATGTTTGAACTACATGACTTATCTGGATCGTTACACAAGTGATATGTTTGAACTACATGACTTATCTGGATCGTTACACAAGTGATATGTTTGAACTACATGACTTATCTGGATCGTTACACAAGTGATATGTTTGAACTACATGACTTATCTGGATCGTTACACAAGTGATATGTTTGAACTACATGACTTATCTGGATCGTTACACAAGTGATATGTTTGAACTACATGACTTATCTGGATCGTTACACAAGTGATATGTTTGAACTACATGACTTATCTGGATCGTTACACAAGTGATATGTTTGAACTACATGACTTATCTGGATCGTTACACAAGTGATATGTTTGAACTACATGACTTATCTGGATCGTTACACAAGTGATATGTTTGAACTACATGACTTATCTGGATCGTTACACAAGTGATATGTTTGAACTACATGACTTATCTGGATCGTTACACAAGTGATATGTTTGAACTACATGACTTATCTGGATCGTTACACAAGTGATATGTTTGAACTACATGACTTATCTGGATCGTTACACAAGTGATATGTTTGAACTACATGACTTATCTGGATCGTTACACAAGTGATATGTTTGAACTACATGACTTATCTGGATCGTTACACAAGTGATATGTTTGAACTACATGACTTATCTGGATCGTTACACAAGTGATATGTTTGAACTACATGACTTATCTGGATCGTTACACAAGTGATATGTTTGAACTACATGACTTATCTGGATCGTTACACAAGTGATATGTTTGAACTACATGACTTATCTGGATCGTTACACAAGTGATATGTTTGAACTACATGACTTATCTGGATCGTTACACAAGTGATATGTTTGAACTACATGACTTATCTGGATCGTTACACAAGTGATATGTTTGAACTACATGACTTATCTGGATCGTTACACAAGTGATATGTTTGAACTACATGACTTATCTGGATCGTTACACAAGTGATATGTTTGAACTACATGACTTATCTGGATCGTTACACAAGTGATATGTTTGAACTACATGACTTATCTGGATCGTTACACAAGTGATATGTTTGAACTACATGACTTATCTGGATCGTTACACAAGTGATATGTTTGAACTACATGACTTATCTGGATCGTTACACAAGTGATATGTTTGAACTACATGACTTATCTGGATCGTTACACAAGTGATATGTTTGAACTACATGACTTATCTGGATCGTTACACAAGTGATATGTTTGAACTACATGACTTATCTGGATCGTTACACAAGTGATATGTTTGAACTACATGACTTATCTGGATCGTTACACAAGTGATATGTTTGAACTACATGACTTATCTGGATCGTTACACAAGTGATATGTTTGAACTACATGACTTATCTGGATCGTTACACAAGTGATATGTTTGAACTACATGACTTATCTGGATCGTTACACAAGTGATATGTTTGAACTACATGACTTATCTGGATCGTTACACAAGTGATATGTTTGAACTACATGACTTATCTGGATCGTTACACAAGTGATATGTTTGAACTACATGACTTATCTGGATCGTTACACAAGTGATATGTTTGAACTACATGACTTATCTGGATCGTTACACAAGTGATATGTTTGAACTACATGACTTATCTGGATCGTTACACAAGTGATATGTTTGATATTGTTTGAACTACATGACTTATCTGGATCGTTACACAAGTGATATGTTTGAACTACATGACTTATCTGGATCGTTACACAAGTGATATGTTTGAACTACATGACTTATCTGGATCGTTACACAAGTGATATGTTTGAACTACATGACTTATCTGGATCGTTACACAAGTGATATGTTTGAACTACATGACTTATCTGGATCGTTACACAAGTGATATGTTTGAACTACATGACTTATCTGGATCGTTACACAAGTGATATGTTTGAACTACATGACTTATCTGGATCGTTACACAAGTGATATGTTTGAACTACATGACTTATCTGGATCGTTACACAAGTGATATGTTTGAACTACATGACTTATCTGGATCGTTACACAAGTGATATGTTTGAACTACATGACTTATCTGGATCGTTACACAAGTGATATGTTTGAACTACATGACTTATCTGGATCGTTACACAAGTGATATGTTTGAACTACATGACTTATCTGGATCGTTACACAAGTGATATGTTTGAACTACATGACTTATCTGGATCGTTACACAAGTGATATGTTTGAACTACATGACTTATCTGGATCGTTACACAAGTGATATGTTTGAACTACATGACTTATCTGGATCGTTACACAAGTGATATGTTTGAACTACATGACTTATCTGGATCGTTACACAAGTGATATGTTTGAACTACATGACTTATCTGGATCGTTACACAAGTGATATGTTTGAACTACATGACTTATCTGGATCGTTACACAAGTGATATGTTTGAACTACATGACTTATCTGGATCGTTACACAAGTGATATGTTTGAACTACATGACTTATCTGGATCGTTACACAAGTGATATGTTTGAACTACATGACTTATCTGGATCGTTACACAAGTGATATGTTTGAACTACATGACTTATCTGGATCGTTACACAAGTGATATGTTTGAACTACATGACTTATCTGGATCGTTACACAAGTGATATGTTTGAACTACATGACTTATCTGGATCGTTACACAAGTGATATGTTTGAACTACATGACTTATCTGGATCGTTACACAAGTGATATGTTTGAACTACATGACTTATCTGGATCGTTACACAAGTGATATGTTTGAACTACATGACTTATCTGGATCGTTACACAAGTGATATGTTTGAACTACATGACTTATCTGGATCGTTACACAAGTGATATGTTTGAACTACATGACTTATCTGGATCGTTACACAAGTGATATGTTTGAACTACATGACTTATCTGGATCGTTACACAAGTGATATGTTTGAACTACATGACTTATCTGGATCGTTACACAAGTGATATGTTTGAACTACATGACTTATCTGGATCGTTACACAAGTGATATGTTTGAACTACATGACTTATCTGGATCGTTACACAAGTGATATGTTTGAACTACATGACTTATCTGGATCGTTACACAAGTGATATGTTTGAACTACATGACTTATCTGGATCGTTACACAAGTGATATGTTTGAACTACATGACTTATCTGGATCGTTACACAAGTGATATGTTTGAACTACATGACTTATCTGGATCGTTACACAAGTGATATGTTTGAACTACATGACTTATCTGGATCGTTACACAAGTGATATGTTTGAACTACATGACTTATCTGGATCGTTACACAAGTGATATGTTTGAACTACATGACTTATCTGGATCGTTACACAAGTGATATGTTGAACTACATGACTTATCTGGATCGTTACACAAGTGATATGTTTGAACTACATGACTTATCTGGATCGTTACACAAGTGATATGTTTGAACTACATGACTTATCTGGATCGTTACACAAGTGATATGTTTGAACTACATGACTTATCTGGATCGTTACACAAGTGATATGTTTGAACTACATGACTTATCTGGATCGTTACACAAGTGATATGTTTGAACTACATGACTTATCTGGATCGTTACACAAGTGATATGTTTGAACTACATGACTTATCTGGATCGTTACACAAGTGATATGTTTGAACTACATGACTTATCTGGATCGTTACACAAGTGATATGTTTGAACTACATGACTTATCTGGATCGTTACACAAGTGATATGTTTGAACTACATGACTTATCTGGATCGTTACACAAGTGATATGTTTGAACTACATGACTTATCTGGATCGTTACACAAGTGATATGTTTGAACTACATGACTTATCTGGATCGTTACACAAGTGATATGTTTGAACTACATGACTTATCTGGATCGTTACACAAGTGATATGTTTGAACTACATGACTTATCTGGATCGTTACACAAGTGATATGTTTGAACTACATGACTTATCTGGATCGTTACACAAGTGATATGTTTGAACTACATGACTTATCTGGATCGTTACACAAGTGATATGTTTGAACTACATGACTTATCTGGATCGTTACACAAGTGATATGTTTGAACTACATGACTTATCTGGATCGTTACACAAGTGATATGTTTGAACTACATGACTTATCTGGATCGTTACACAAGTGATATGTTTGAACTACATGACTTATCTGGATCGTTACACAAGTGATATGTTTGAACTACTGACTTATCTGGATCGTTACACAAG
This sequence comes from Diploptera punctata, assembly GCA_030220185.1. NCBI lineage: Eukaryota > Metazoa > Arthropoda > Insecta > Blattodea > Blaberidae > Diploptera > Diploptera punctata. The sequence continues at coordinate 300,711 of JASPKZ010005714.1, forward strand.
TGATATGTTTGAACTACATGACTTATCTGGATCGTTACACAAGTGATATGTTTGAACTACATGACTTATCTGGATCGTTACACAAGTGATATGTTTGAACTACATGACTTATCTGGATCGTTACACAAGTGATATGTTTGAACTACATGACTTATCTGGATCGTTACACAAGTGATATGTTTGAACTACATGACTTATCTGGATCGTTACACAAGTGATATGTTTGAACTACATGACTTATCTGGATCGTTACACAAGTGATATGTTTGAACTACATGACTTATCTGGATCGTTACACAAGTGATATGTTGAACTACATGACTTATCTGGATCGTTACACAAGTGATATGTTTGAACTACATGACTTATCTGGATCGTTACACAAGTGATATGTTTGAACTACATGACTTATCTGGATCGTTACACAAGTGATATGTTTGAACTACATGACTTATCTGGATCGTTACACAAGTGATATGTTTGAACTACATGACTTATCTGGATCGTTACACAAGTGATATGTTTGAACTACATGACTTATCTGGATCGTTACACAAGTGATATGTTTGAACTACATGACTTATCTGGATCGTTACACAAGTGATATGTTTGAACTACATGACTTATCTGGATCGTTACACAAGTGATATGTTTGAACTACATGACTTATCTGGATCGTTACACAAGTGATATGTTTGAACTACATGACTTATCTGGATCGTTACACAAGTGATATGTTTGAACTACATGACTTATCTGGATCGTTACACAAGTGATATGTTTGAACTACATGACTTATCTGGATCGTTACACAAGTGATATGTTTGAACTACATGACTTATCTGGATCGTTACACAAGTGAGATGTTTGAACTACATGACTTATCTGGATCGTTACACAAGTGATATGTTTGAACTACATGACTTATCTGGATCGTTACACAAGTGATATGTTTGAACTACATGACTTATCTGGATCGTTACACAAGTGATATGTTTGAACTACATGACTTATCTGGATCGTTACACAAGTGATATGTTTGAACTACATGACTTATCTGGATCGTTACACAAGTGATATGTTTGAACTACATGACTTATCTGGATCGTTACACAAGTGATATGTTTGAACTACATGACTTATCTGGATCGTTACACAAGTGATATGTTTGAACTACATGACTTATCTGGATCGTTACACAAGTGATATGTTTGAACTACATGACTTATCTGGATCGTTACACAAGTGATATGTTTGAACTACATGACTTATCTGGATCGTTACACAAGTGATATGTTTGAACTACATGACTTATCTGGATCGTTACACAAGTGATATGTTTGAACTACATGACTTATCTGGATCGTTACACAAGTGATATGTTTGAACTACATGACTTATCTGGATCGTTACACAAGTGATATGTTTGAACTACATGACTTATCTGGATCGTTACACAAGTGATATGTTTGAACTACATGACTTATCTGGATCGTTACACAAGTGATATGTTTGAACTACATGACTTATCTGGATCGTTACACAAGTGATATGTTTGAACTACATGACTTATCTGGATCGTTACACAAGTGATATGTTTGAACTACATGACTTATCTGGATCGTTACACAAGTGATATGTTTGAACTACATGACTTATCTGGATCGTTACACAAGTGATATGTTTGAACTACATGACTTATCTGGATCGTTACACAAGTGATATGTTTGAACTACATGACTATCTGGATCGTTACACAAGTGATATGTTTGAACTACATGACTTATCTGGATCGTTACACAAGTGATATGTTTGGAACTACATGACTTATCTGGATCGTTACACAAGTGATATGTTTGAACTACATGACTTATCTGGATCGTTACACAAGTGATATGTTTGAACTACATGACTTATCTGGATCGTTACCACAAGTGATATGTTTGAACTACATGACTTATCTGGATCGTTACACAAGTGATATGTTTGAACTACATGACCTTATCTGGATCGTTACACAAGTGATATGTTTGAACTACATGACTTATCTGGATCGTTACACAAGTGATATGTTTGAACTACATGACTTATCTGGATCGTTACACAAGTGATATGTTTGAACTACATGACTTATCTGGATCGTTACACAAGTGATATGTTTGAACTACATGACTTATCTGGATCGTTACACAAGTGATATGTTTGAACTACATGACTTATCTGGATCGTTACACAAGTGATATGTTTGAACTACATGACTTATCTGGATCGTTACACAAGTGATATGTTTGAACTACATGACTTATCTGGATCGTTACACAAGTGATATGTTTGAACTACATGACTTATCTGGATCGTTACACAAGTGATATGTTTGAACAACATGACTTATCTGGATCGTTACACAAGTGATATGTTTGAACAACATGACTTATCTGGATGGTTACACAAGTGATATGTTTGAACAACATGACTTATCTGGATCGTTACACAAGTGATATGTTTGAAACACATGACTTATCTGGATCGTTACACAAGTGATATGTTTGAACAACATGACTTATCTGGATCGTTACACAAGTGATATGTTTGAACTACATGACTTATCTGGATCGTTTACACAAGTGATATGTTTGAACTACATGACTTATCTGGATCGTTTACACAAGTGATATGTTTGAACTACATGACTTATCTGGATCGTTACACACAAGTGATATGTTTGAACTACATGACTTATCTGGATCGTTACACAAGTGATATGT